>VOPJ01014982.1:0-139169 GCA_014673585.1 Semibalanus balanoides | reverse complement strand
GTACACCCTTATTCTATATCTCAGAAACGGCTGAACCGATTGTGTTCGGATTTGGAGGTTACCTCATTCAGTGGCGGATCCAGAGGGAAGGGAGTATGTGGCAATCCCCCCCCCACACACACACACATACACACTTGAGCCTCAAAGGGCCCAATAGCCCGAGGGTGCCCATAGCCGATCTAAGTGACTCGAAACGAAGTCCCCTTTCGAACAAGGCGAAAGTAAAGTAGTAGTAAAACAACAAAGCGCAAGACCTCAGGGCTCACTATCGGCCAGAGGGGGCCCTCTGGCCGGGGTTTTGACCACAGGGGGAGGGGGAACGTGTCCCCATTCTTTATCCAGGAGGGATTATTCACCCCCCGAAAAAAAATCGTCACTGACAAACAACTAGAAATATGTGTTTAGTGTACTTATTATGTGTCGCTTTTCCACTATTAAACAAGCTTTCGCTATCACTCCACCGCCCCTGCCCCCGCCCAACATCGGTTTCTCCCAGCCTAAAATATCTTCCGCTGCCCAGTGCCAATGCTTCAAATTGTATGTTAGATGGGATTGTCGCCTGAATCAGTTCCGGCGATCCAACCAATCCGATCCCAGCTTGGTGACCGTCAGTAGCCAATCCTTCATGACGAAAAGGCGAGCGAGCCGCCCTAAAAATGGGCCAATGTTGCCACAAATCAGCAACACAAATGCTACACAAGATTCAGCTTTAAGCAAATCACAACTTACATTGTCAAAGATATGAAACTCATGGCAATTGTAATAAGGCAACCATGACAAAGCTGAACTGCTTATATGTCGCCTCTGGAGTACCCCAGCCACATGTGTGCTACGGGTTGTGTGGCCAATGCCATCTATATCAGCTGCTAATGATCATTGTGTCCATTTGAAGACAACTACTGCAACTGACCATTTGCAGACGCTGCAAACGCAATCGATTGGCAGGCCTGAACGCTGATGGTGTTGACGCCAATGCTCGTCGCAAAATTCGACATCACTTCCCATCACCACTAATGACGTACGTCACTCTGAAGCAGCGACTAGCGAGCTGCTCGATATTGGCACTACTGGTGCGTCCACCGTCGTCTCCGCCACTGGGATCGTCGCTGCATCATGTGAGGACCATTCTTCCAACCCGTTTCGTGTGTGTTCCTCTCATCACCAGCAGCCACGACAGCAATACGCCCGTCATTAGCATCAGTCGCGTCATCTTGGGACGATTACAGCGGCGCTGATCGGCAGGAGTCGCGCATCAGCATCATCAGCGAGAGCACGGGTCTCCTCCTTCCTCCTCCTCCTCCTCTCCTCCTCCCTCCTCTCCTCCTCCTCCTCCTCCTCCTCACTAACCTCTCTCCTCCTCTTTTTCCTCCTCCTCCTCCTCCCCTCCCCCTCTCCTTTTCCTCTCCTTCTCCTCTCCTCCTCCCTCTCCTTCTCCTTCTCCTTCTCCTTATCCTTCTCCTTCTCCTTCTCCTTCTTCCTCTTCTCACTCCTTATCCTCTTCTCCTCCTCTGCCTCCTCTTCTCTTTCCTTCTACTCCTTCTCTCCTTCTCTCCTTCTCATATTGTCCTCTCCTCCTTTCCTTCCCTCCTTCTCCCTTCTCCTCCTTCTCCCTTCTCCTCCTTTCCTCCGTTCTCCTCCTTCTCAACTCCTTCTCCTCCTTGCTCCTCTCCGTCCTCTCCTCCTTCTCGCTCCTTCTCCTCATTCTCACTCCTTCTCCTCCTCCTCCTTCTTCTCCTCCCTCCTTTCCTCCTGCTCCTCCTGCTCCTTCTCCTCCCTTCTCCTCCTTCTCCTCCTTCCTCTCTTCTCCTTCCTTCTCCTCCTTCTCCTCCTTTCTCCTCCTTCTTCCCCTTCCCTTCTACCTCCTGTCTCCTCCTTCTCACTCCTTCTCCTCCGTTCTCCCCTTCTCCTCCTTACCTCCTTCTCCTCCTTCTCCTCCTTCTCCTCCTTTTCCTCCTTTTCCTCCTTCTCGTCCTTCTCGTCCTTCTCGTCCTTCTCGTCCTTCTCCTCCTTCCCTCCTCTCCTCCTCTCCTCTCTCCTCCTTCTCTCTCTCTCTCTCTCTCTTCTCTCTCTCTCTCTCTCCTCTCATCTCTCTCTCTCGTCTCCTCTTCTCCTCTCTCTTTCTCCTCTCTTCTCTCCGCACCCACTCGCCGCCCTCGGGTTAGGGGACCGGCGACGCAGGCGGGCTTGACGGGGGGTCAGTCCCGCCCAACGACTTATGAGCCCACAATGATTCCCTCGCCGGCCGGACCGCCGAGCACATCCAGCCAGCGCTTGGGTCGATGCCCCAGCGACGGCGGCGGGCCATCTCTAGGCCGGTCAGCTCAGCAAAAGCGGCTGTCCGGGTCCCACATTGCCGGGCGACTTCTCGGTTCGCCTGCCAAGGCCGATCCCGGTGGGAGTGTCCGGGTGAGTGGGGAGGCTCCGTCCGGAGCTGGGAGAGGTGACGGCCTCCACGTTGCGACAGAGCGTCATGGTCGGGGGTGGCGGAAGCCGGGGTGCGGGTGAGCCGCGGCCGGTCCTGCGGCGAGCCAACTCTCGCTGGCGGCGCGAGGCGGGCCGCGGGGCGCTCGCCCAGGTCGACAGGCCAGTCGTCTGTGCGCGTCCGCTGTAGCCCTCGCTCCTGTGCTCATACGCCACACCGGCGATCCACGGCCCTCGTTGCCGTCGAGGCCCCGCGTGGCCCCCCGGTAGCACTGGAGTGGTTGGTGTGTTCCGCGGTCCGCAAGGGTGTGGAGGAGGCTCCACACGTTTGCGTCCAGAGACATGGTCTGGCCGGATCGGCCCGCCGGGCTTCAGTAGCCGGAGGTCTCGTGGACTGTTGGAGTTCGGGTGAGGAGCCTGAGCGTCATGGATGTGCCTCCCATTCACGGTTCCTCAGGTTGGTGCGAGGGGGCTAGCGCCTACAACCTTGCCAACTTCCAATCGCCATAGTTCGGCTCGCAGACTGCTGCATATGGCGCCCGCTGGGGCGCGCACCGAGGCTTCTCTGTTAAGGCAGTGAAGCTGTATCAGGGCGCCCGCGCCACCGTGTGTGGTCCCCTCGCGGGCCGACCCGTCCGACCAGATGGTCACATCGGAGGGAGGAAGGCGGTCGATGGCGCGTATAGCGGCCTCCCGGCGTACCGCGGGTGGGTCAGAGCGGCGGGTAGGGAAAGGCAGATCCGTGATGATACAGATGTGTCCGGGGAGCTCCGCCCAGGGTGGGCGGCAGCGGTACAGGGCCATGGGCTCCGCCGGAGGGCCACCGACGCCGGCCTCCCCAGCCACCCACCTGCCCACCCTCCTCAGGCATGGCTTGTGGGGGAGTACCGCGCTCTCGTCCGGAGGCTTGGGGGGAGGCCTTGCCGAGGCGGCGGCTTCGTCGCAGGCCCGGGCCCAGGCCCTGTGAGCTCGGTGGTGTAGACGCGGCTGCACATCCTTCAGCAGGAGGGAGCGTCCGGGTCGCCATCGGGGAGTCGGGTGACGCCGCTGATCGCCACCTGCCAGCATTGAGCGCTCGCAGGGGAGAGCGCAGGGAGGTCTGCCCTCAGCCAGCAGTGCTCCTTCCTTGTAACGCGCAGGCAGCCGGTGATGACGCGAGCGCACTTGTTTTGCCTGCCTCCAGGCGCCGGGACTTGACGTGCGCATAGTCCCGAAACACCCCGGCGCCGGTTAATCGAAGGATGCCCGGATAAACCGAGTAGGCCGTCCTGATGGTTCGGCGGTGGCTGCCCCAGGTCTTGCCTGCCAGTGCCATCAGGCACTGTCTGCGTCGGGACATCTTAAGCTTGAGGTCGTTTACGTGGTCGGCGAAGGTGAGTTGGGGGTCAAACTTGATGCCCAGGAAGGTCGGGTTACTTGTGAAGGTCAATCCTGTCCGTGGAGCGTCAGTCGGGCTTGGACTTTGCCTTCCTCCTTCCTTTGGGTCCAAAGAGAAGAGGAGGGGCGGTGCCACTTAGTGACGCTGGGAGTCACTTTCAGCGTTGCAGCACTCATCGATGTGTCCAGCTGGGTTGGAGGAGGGCATCGCACTCTGCGGCTGAGCGGGCGGAGGCCAGTAGGGCCACGTCGTCCACGAACAGGACCGAGAGATGTGCTCCGGCATGACCTCGTCGATGTCATTGACGTAGATCAGCCAGAGCAACGGGGCCAGGACACTGCCCTGGGGGAGTCCCTTTTGGAAGACTCTGGAGTTTGAGCGGGCGGCGCCCCAACGGACGCGCCCGCGGCGATCGGAGAGGAAGGCCTTTATCCACCTTGTGAAGCAGCCGGGGATACCCAGGCGCGACATTTGCAGGAGCAGGCCCGCTCTCTGACGCGCGTCATAGGCCGCGCCAAAGTCCAGTAGACCATCACTGCTCTGTGGCGGCTTCTTTTTCCTCGAACGCGGTTCGAAGATCCGCTGGGACAGTCGGCGAGCTATCCATAGTGGAGTGGCCTCTGCGGAAGCCGGCCTGTTGGGGTTTCAGTTTACGATTTGCCTTCCAAACCAGTTGCTGAAGTCGACCTTGAATCAGGCGTTCGGTCAGCTGCTTGTGGTGAGAGGGAGCTGATCGGTTCGGTAACTGGATAGCTCCGATGGGCGCCATTCCCTTTTTGGGATTCCCACTATCTCCGCTGTTTCTCCAGTTAGCCGGGACTTCCGCCGTGGTCCAGGACTTGTTTGATTGAGGGCTAGGGAGGACTTACCCTGGGAATCTCCCTCTCCTCCTCTCTCTCCTTCTTCTCCTTCATCCTCCTTCTCCTCTCTCCTCCTTCCTCCCTCCTTCTCCTCTCTCCTCCTTCTCCTCTTCTCCTCCTTCTCCTCCTTTCTCCTCCTTCTCCTCCTTCTCCTCTTCTCCCTCCTTCTCCCCTTCTCCTCCTCTCCTCCTTCTCCTCCTTCTCCTCCTTCTCCTCCTGTCTCCTCCTTCTCCTCCTTCTCCTCCTTCTCCTCCTCGCCTCCTTCTCCCCTTTCCTCCTTCTCCTCCTTCTCCCTCCTTCCCTCCTTCTCCTCCTTGCTCCTCCTTCTCTCCTCCTTCCTCCTCCTCCTTCTTCCTCCTTCTCCTCCCTTTCTCCTCCTTTCTCCCGCCTTCTCCTCCTTCTCCTCCTTTCTTCCTCCTTCTCCTCCTTCTCCTTCCTTCTCCTCCTTTCTCCTCCTTCTCCTGCCTTCTTCCTCCTTCTCCTCCTTCTCCTCCTTCTCCTCCTTCTCCTCCTTCTCCTCCTTCTCCTCCTTCTCCTCCTTCTCCTCCTTCTCCTTCTTCTTCTTCTTCTGCTGCACGCCACGTGTGCCTCCCCTAGGGGGCGGCAGACGGGGGCGGGTCGACGGGTGCCGACGTCCGCCCCACCCTCCGCAGGAATTCGATGATGTGAGCCGCTGGACTGGAGAGTACGTCTTCGATCGTTGGGACTGGTCCCCAGTGGCGGCTTCTGGCAGATTGGTAGGCGGGCATGTCGTCAGGAGATTTCACACCGTGTCATCCTCCTCCCCGCACTCAAGACACGGGGGGCTGGAGGCCAGGCCGATTCGGTGTAGGTGGCATGGGCCAGCGGGGAGTGTCCAATGCGGAGCTGAGACACGGTGACTTGTCCCCAGCGGTCCAGGTCGTCATGGCCGGGGGTCGGCTGCAGGTGGGGATGTCGCCGCGATCTCGCCTCGGCGAGTCCCGCCGCATAGCGCCGGATGGCCGCCCGCGCGCTGGAGAGGTCGACCGGCGCCCCGGCCTGGTCACACTCCGCGGCCGCGCGGTTCGCGAGGCGGTCGGCGGCCTCGTTCCCGGCCAGGTCGGCGTGGCCCAGGACCCAGTGGAGGGTGATGCACTTTCCTGCCTCCGCCAGCGCGCCGAGCAGACCCCATATGCGCTGGGCTAGGGCCGTCTGTTGGGCGTACGGGCCGCGGCTTAGCAGCTGGAGCCCCGTCCGGGAATCTGAGCACAGCAGCACGTTCCTGATGTGGGCACTGGAGGGGGCAGGCACCTCGTAAAGGCAGCGGAGCGCCTCCGCCATCGCCACCAGCTCCGCCCTCGTGCTGCTGCAGACCCGGCCGGCCGGGGCCGCGCACTCAACGGGCCGCGCACTCCTCTCCTCCCCTCCTCCTCCTCCTCCTCTCCTCTTCCTCCTCCTCCTCCTCTCTCCTCCTCCCTCCTCCTCCTCCTACCTCCTCCTCCTCTCTCCGTCCTCCTCTCCTCTCCCCCTCCTCCTCCTCCTCCTCCTCCTCCTCCTCTTCCTCCTTCCTCCTCCTCCTCCTCTCCTCCTCTCCTCCTCCTCCTCTCTCCTCCTCCCTCCTTTTTTCCTTTGGGGCCCTTTCCCCTTTGTTCCTCCTCCTCCTCCTCCTCCTCCTCACTCCTCCTCCTCCTCCTCCTCCCTCCTTCCTCCTCCTCCTCCTCCTCCTCTGTCCTTCCTCCTCCCTCCTCTCCTCTCACTCTCCTCCTCCCTCCTCCTGCCCTCCTCCCCCTCCGTCCTCGCTCCGCCTCCTCCTCCTCTCTCCTCCTCTCCTCCTACCTCCTCCTCCTCCTCCTCCTCCTCCGTCCTCCTCCTCCTCCCCGCCCCATCCTCCTCCTCCTCCTCCTCCTCCTCCTCCTCCTCCTATTTTACTACTATTTTACTTGCGCCTTGTTCAAAAGAGGAGCACAATTTGTTTCGTGTCACTTAGATCGACTATGGGCACCCTTGGGCTATTGGGCCCTCTTCCCACTGCCCGCGTGTCCCTCCTTCTCTCCTCACAATCATCACAATTGTGCAAAGAACATGCCAAAGTAAAAACACTACCAATGTCATGAACAATGCACATCTACAAGTCATCAATACGAAACGAAAGACTAGGAGTGAGCCGAGTTTTATGACGTTGTAACACAACTCTTCTCTTTCTCTTTTTCCCCTTTCTCTTTTTCTCTCTTTCTATCTGTCAGTCTTTCTAGCTTTCTGTCTTTCTATCTTTCTGTCTTTCTATTTTCTCTCTTTCCCTCTTTATCTCTTCCCCTCTTTCTATCTTTCTCTCTTTCTTTGTCTCTTTCTTTCTCTCTTTCTTTCTCTGCTTCTTTCTCTCTTTCTTTCTCTCTTTCTTTCTCTCTTTCTCTGCTTTTCTTTTTCTCTCTCTCTCTCTCAACGTTTCCACGTCAGAACAAGTCGTTCTACATATAAGGGGCAAACCACATCACCGGTAGTTTGCCCGACTAGCATATTGCCACAAACTTGTTAGGGAGCTGCAGAGCAAATAAATGCATGCATGGTTTCTCTGTGGGAGTTTAGTACCTCTCAGTGCTCCTTAACCGTTTCTAATCTTGAATAAAGCACTTAGGCTCTTACGAGTTAAACGGAAATTAGACCCTAGAGTTTTCCTGCTGGATAATTCCCGGACAGAGCAGCGCAAATTGCACGGCTGGTAGAGCCAGAAAGTTTGGCAATACGCGAACAAATTGACGGCATTAACATGGATCAGCTGCTCGAGTGAAGTCATTCAATTGCAACACAAGACTGTCTCGCCTACCCTCTTACCTCTATCAATTTAACTCGCTACGTTACTCTTCTTTCTGCTATTTGCCTATCCTGCATAGTGCATAGTGCATATCTCCCCTCGCTATTTTCGTTTTCTCTTATTAATTCATTTTTCCTTTCCGTCTCTATTTCCTCCTCTCTACCTCCCCCACTCGTCTCATTTATTATATAATTATTATTATTCTCTTCTCTCTCTCTCTCTCTCTCTCTCTCTCTCTCCTCTCTCTCTCTTCTCTACTCTCTCTCTCTCTCTCTCTCTCCTCTCTCTCTCTCTTCTCTCTCTCTGCTCTCTCTCTCTCTCTCTCTTCTCTCTCTCTCTTCTCTCTCTCTCTCTCTCTCTTCTCTCTCTCTCTCTCTCGCTACTCTCTCTCTCTCTTCTCTCTCTCTCTCTCTTTTCTCTCTCTCTCTCATCTCTCTTCTCTCTCTCTCTCTGCCTCTCTCTCTCTCTCTCTCTTTCTCTCTCTCTCTCTCTCTGCTCTCTCTCTCTCTCTCTCTCTCTCTCTCTCTCTCTTGTCTCTTCTCTCTCTCTCTCTCTCTCTCTCTCTACTCTCTCTTTCTCTCTCTCTCATCTCGTCCGCTCTATCTGTTCTCTCTCCTGGCTCTCTCTCTCTTTTTCTCTCGTTCTCTGGGTCTTTTCATTCGAAACGGACAGCAGCCTCGTCGCACGGCTATAGAATACCGTGACAGCTCAAGAGCACACCATTTATGTAACTGTGTTAGACGAAAACGAGACGGGACTTACAGAACTTTTTGCAGGACCAGAAATGTAGCACAGCTTTATAAGGCACGATGTCACGATAGGCGACGTGAAGTGACACTTTGCGGTAAGACATAGTGTATGTAGTTTAATACGACGCGCCATTGCATGATGCGATGCTTCCGTGACGTGATCCGTCACGAGGTCATGTTTTGAGATTACTTTACAACCTGGGGCGACCTTCCATGTCAGTGCAGAATGCTTAACGCTGTTTAGGCTGGTCACTGAAATATACGATCGGTACCGTTTACTGCATTTAGTTGTATACAGTGGCGTATTCAGAGGGAGGGCCTTGGCTGGGCCAATAGCTCATCTGCTGAACCTCGAGAGGGTGGATAGCTGAATGTAATGTTTATAGAGGGCCTATTCTGACGTAATGAGGGCTGGCCCGTTCTAGATCTAAGAAACGTAACCCAAACTTTAGACTAGAGGGCCCATTCCAGCATTACAATAATCAGGAGATTGTCCCGGCCCCAAGAAGGACCAATTTTGTCTACAGAGGGCCTGTTTTGACCTAAAGATAATATGCTTTTGGCATAAGACACACAATGTTCAGGGGCCCACCAAAGTCTGAGGGCTCACTTTTACTGCGTGGCAGTCCTCTTGACCGAATCCAGGATCCGCCACTGCAGGCTGTACCATGAACAACGCTAAAACGCTACTTTGAAGTCCGGGAAGCTGCATAAATTTGGCAAATGCTTGCATAAACTCTACATAAGCCTGCCGACATGAGGTCGAGCACGAACTGAACAGCGTTCTCAGTGAGATATTCGGCAAAAGTTCTCAGTAGAAACATTGCGAGCATTTTAATCTGATAAAATGCAATGCCTTAGATTAGATTAGATAAGAGTGGCTATGGCTCATCGCAATGGACGTTGTGAATGCGGTTTTCTGATATCTGAAAGCTCTAAAAGGAATCATTTACGCCTTATACCGTAAGAGGTTACTGGTGTCAGTTCGACGATGTGCCATAAAGACCACTCAGATGTCTCTGCAGGGCAGACAACCGACACTGGCTGATAAATTAAGTCAGTTACTGCGTGACCAAAAACCTCGCCAACGTGTCCTTCCAGGATATGCGACCTTTGAAATAATGTCTCTGACCTGTGTAGTTACAGCATCCGTTTCTTATATCCGTACGGCACCGGACTGTGACAGGTCAGATCCCAGATCCGCACGGTACCTGACTACGTCAGGTCAGACCCGAAATCCGTACAGCACCTGACCAGATCCCAGATCCGCACGGTACCTGACTACGTCAGGTCAGACCCGAAATCCGTACAGCACCTGACCAGATCCACAGATCTGTACGACACCTGACTAGGCCACCAAATTCGAACGGCACCTGACTAGGTCACTATTGTGATCACTTTCTTCTTCAACGCGCGGTGCCAAACGCGGGACAACCGCACAACTTCAGCGACAAACGACACCATGTCATTAGTATATTCATGGAAATATATATATATATATATAAATATGTGTTAATAAAAGTAATCTTGCATTCACCAAGGTATATAAATTGCCTGGTAGTGGCACACATATATGCGTACCATAGCCCATCATGCACTTGTCATGAAAACTAATATAGTTCAATTATGGAACTGCAATCGACAACTCTTCTAAGCATTTTATTGTTCAGAATATCACCTTATCCCTAACTTCCTTATGAGTTATTTTGCTTTCTATTCCAGCACCAAAACGAACTGCGAGAAAAGTGATGCTTCATTTTCGTTATACATATGTATATGCGGCAAACAGTTAACAACATGTTCCGGTTCACATGAGCGTTAGTGATCGTCCATTCTCCATTATCCACTTCTTGCTAATGTTGTTATGCTGTAGCAGGGGAAGAAACTAATGGAGACAGAGCCACCATCAGCGAGGCACAATGCCCGCTGCGAGATATTTCTGCTGCCGACGCGGGGCCGCATACGCAGCATGACGCCGCCAGGAAAATACGGACGTCAGCGGCTATAGTCCGGATGTCATGTCGACAGCACTAGGGAAAGTACGCCATACAGCCAGCGATAATACGCCAAACAGCCAGCGATAATATCGGCCGAGATTGCAGTGTTGTGGCAGATGCATTGCACATTGTTCGTCTTCATATGATAGAGTCTCGGATTCATGACCTATTCCGCGGACACGGATGTAAAAAAATATATACACGCATCAGTTTTCAACCAATCTTGACAAACTTGACGTCAAATTAGTGGAATGCATGTGGAATTTCATTTGACATCCTCAAAATTTGTATATATTCACTCTGAGTATGAATAATTCAGCGTAAAAGACGAAAAATTGATAAAAACGCGTTTTTCAGGGTAAAAAATATTTGGTCGCCCAGCTTCGAAGAGCCGTAGCACTACAACCAAAAGCTTGGCGGAGTTAGCATTATGCTCATTCTCTTGCTCATTCAATTTGCTTTCAGAGCATATGGGTTTAATTACTTCCTCGCATTTTACTTAGACGCTGCGTCGGATCTTAGTCGAACCGACCAGAGTAGAATCTGAATTCAAATAGGCCAATTTAGTAACCGTTTCCCATAAAACCATCCTTTTGCAACACTTATCCGGATTATAATTAGCAAAAATTTAACATGAATTGATTGAGCAGAGCCTAAGGAGCAAAATGTCGATCATCTGCGAGCTATATTGGCGGTGCAATGAATGGTTTTGTGCTCGCGTGTTGTTGTTGACCTGAACTTGTAAAAAATCCCCCTCGTGTTAACAAACACATTTTTTTTACAAAACGCGGTAAATCATCTAGAAAACCAATACCTATTGTACCTAAATATCCTGTCTACATATCCTATTGTTTTTCCTGCCGAATTAACCTCTTTTGCAAAAACTGTGCTTTTTAACAAGGCAACCGCGCGAAGACGAGAAGCAATTAGGGATATCCCTTCACTGGATGAAAAATTCTGTATTCTGTTCAAATTGTTTATGTCTTGCTATTTTCGACTCCAGATTCAATTTTGTCATGAAAAACTGGCTCGGATAGGATGTTTATTACGAGGGAGCGCAAGCGCGGAGCGAGTCACTTATTACGAGCGGCGCGACAGCGCGGGAGCGGAGTCCTTCATGGACTATCGGATTCTCACATATAAAGCGGCCGAAACCCCGGCCGGGCCCGGGCCGGGGCCCGGCCGGGCCCGGCCCGGCGCGGGGGCCAGAACCGGCGACACGCGGTCAGAAGCTTAATTCTTTTGAACCCCGCATCCGATTGACAAGGCGGTCTTTCGCCATATGATAGCCCCATGCGAATGACATTATGATTTATTTTACATGTTTTTTCTCATTGAGGGGTTCAGCACGGGCGTGACACGTGCCGCGTCAGGGGTGTTCAGAAAGTATTATCCTGCTTAAGCAGGAAACGGAACCTATAAAGCTAAAATTGGTGTCAGGTGGAGTACCACCACCCGACTCAATCGATTGCACAGGTAAAAACTTCTGCGGTCACACTGCACAAGTGCGCACGTGCACCCTGTTCCGTCCACGAAAATTACCTGCAAAACATCCGTTGCCAATACCGTACCTATATCTCTGGCAACAAAAGGTCGCAAAGACACGGGTCAAACACAGATGGGCGATAGAGAAACGATCCGCCCGGCGTATGTATATGTGGTCGATCGCGGCGCTTGGTACGTGCAAAGTTAGCGGCTATACAAAGCATAATTAATAGCTTTATGACATCTTCACAATTTAAAAATCATGCTCAGCCACCTATGGCGACCGTTGAAGCGATGAAACAAACACCAATTCTGTTAGACACAATGTACGGTCTCTAAAAATGCATTCAAAAAATTGAGGTTTTAATGCATTATTTCGGCTGGTAAAAGGTCTGTCTCTAGTAAATATTTTTATTGACGATCTATAACATTTCCTTTCATTACACCTCCGTAGCTTCAAAACCAAAGGGTTCTAGACGATAAAAATGATTCAGCTGTAAAGCGCAATCAATCCATCTAATACCCACCCAAAAAATGAATTTTGCCTACAAACATTTGAAGCTTATAATTGCAAATTTTAAAAATGAAACGCTTCAAAACCTATTTAGTTCAAAGTTAATCGATTTAGTTCGTACTATTTTGCGACGGCAAAACAACACATTAGCGAAAATAATTTCAAATGCCGATAGCTTACTGCACAAACGGACGAACCTTCCGTTGGAACGGGTGATAAATTGACGCGGGATTTATTCAGACTCGCTCGTCCTTCGCGTTTTAAGGCAGTCTTACTGGTTGAATTACCGGATCCAGAAACGCGCGACCCCGGCCCGGCCCGGCCGGGCCCGACCGCGACGCTGGTCAGAAGCTTTTATATCTTTTTGAACCCCGCATCCGATTGACAAGCAGTCTTCGCCCATCTGATAGCCCCATGCAATGACATTATGATTATTTACATGTTTTTTTCATGTGATGAGTCAGCATGGCGCCCGTGAAACGTGCCCGCGTCAGGAAGGTGTCAGAAAAGTATTCATCTCTGCGGTGCTGAGAAACGGTTGGACCTATAAAGCTATTAAATTTGATGTGAAGCGGCGGAGACCACACCACTTTGCAATCGTGCACAGGTTAAGCTCTGGGTCAACACTGCCACGTGCGCACGTGCACCCCCTGTTCCGTCCACGAAAATTACTGCAAAATATCGTTTGCAAGTACCGGAAACTATATCTCCGGCAACATTAGTCGCAAGACACGGGGGTCAGAACACAGATGCGTAAGAGAAACGATCCGCCCGGCGTATGCCACTATGTGTCGATCAGCCGGCGCGTGTTACGTGCAAAGTTACTGCTATACAAGCGCAAAAATTCGATAGTTTATGACGTCTTCACAATTTAAATCAGTGCCAGCACTATGGGGAACGTGAAGCGAGAAATAAACACCCAATCTGTAGACCAATGTACCGTCTCTAATTCATGCATTTTTTGTTTAATGCAGTATTTCGCTGTAAACGCTGTAATATTTCATTGACGATTTTATAATATTTTCCTTCACTACACCGCCGTAGCTACAAACCAAAGCGGTGCTACAAAGGCGATTAAAAATGATGCAGCTGTAAAGCGCAATCAAATCCATCTAATACCCCACCCAAAATGAATTTTTGCCTACCAAAACATGAAGCTTTATAATTGCAAATTAAAAATAACGCTGCAAAACCTATTTAGTTCAAAGTATCGATTAAGTTCAGATCTATTTGCGAAGGCAAAACACCACATAACGAAAAGAATTAAAACACATGCTTTGCACAAGACGAACCTCCGTTGGGTGGGTGATAAATTGTCGCGGATGTATTCGGACTCGCTCGTCCGTCGCCGTTTAAAGGGAATGTTTCACTTCTCTGAAAGTTGTCCAATGTACGCCGCTTGTGGTGCAAAATATGAGAGTAATTACTGTCCGAAACACGAGATTTGCTTTGGAGCTCTTGTTTCTCAACAAACAGTGTCAATTTCATGAAACTAAGTTTTAGTATTTGGGCTGATGACGTTCATTATGAAGGATTTTTTGGAAATAGGGAAAAAAACCTTCACGGCTGGCAATATGTATGACTAGTTATGGCTGAATGTACTTAAAGCCAAATGAAATCCAAGATTCTTACTTTTCATACATTTTATAAAAAGGGATTGACGACATCGGCTTAAGGGACTACCCTAATACACTAGGACCTTATTTTTTGCAGGATGTCAAAACCAACTCAAATTTACTTTCGATTAGAAGCTCTGTGCGTGGTATTTAACTTCTACAATATTTAATTTCAATGGAATTCCAACAACTTGGCCATCTCAACTCAAATCTTATGTTAATGCGAAACATTCCCTTTAAGGTGTCTTACTGGTTGTAGTGAAACACAAACACAGATTTTTGGCTGGTTTTGGCCGCGAAACCGGTCAAGAATCCGAAACCCTGTCATATTTAGCTGCTGCCGGCGTGGCGGTCGGTGTTTTCAACAGAGTTGTACTATACGGAATATGATATAGTAATATACAATGGAATTGAGGTTCTGCACTTATATCAGTCTCTGAGGACAGACTGGGTAGAAGACTGGACAGACTGGGTAGAAGACTGGACAGACTGGGACAGCATTGACGTCATCGTCTTCAAAGGAAACGTTAATGGAGCCGTGCCGTTGGCTGTGCCTACATCGTTGGCTGTTGGATTAATATTCCAGCAGTAGTACCGTACCTAGAACCATCTCAGAGGATCCTGACCGCCTCTGTTCGGTGTGAATCCGTCCTTTTTTATCAATTTAGTCGGAATATTTTGTATGGATGGCTTTCCTAGGTCAGGACCCGCGCTTAGCAGAGCTTGTTGCGCTGGTCCTGACCTCACCACCCGATCACGCAATGCCTGCTGGCCGGAAGAATTTAGAGCTTTTCAATGCGTTAAATAGCACGAGTGAAAGAAGCAGCTGGGTTGTTGGTAAATCAATCAACAATGGCGTCGCCACAGCCTCGAAATTGGTACTAACGAATCTAAGTGCACGTTTACTTTAACATCTCGTGCGGCAAAATGTAAGGTTCTTTGGATCAGGGCTGCGAGTGCGGAGTGGACATAATTTGAGCAACTCCGACTCCTACTAGGAATCAGGCCTGCAAAAACCAACTTCGACTCCGACTCCGACTCCAGCCTGTATTCGTTCTCCAATCGCATGCTAGAAAGCAATATCTGCATTCTGCAATGCCATCTATTTTCTCCACGCCGCGCGTCCAGCCCAGTCGCGCTCGCCTGCAGGCAGTGGAACCCAGCCCGCGAAACGGGCAACAAGCGGCGAGCGCAGCCAGCCGCCGCCGGCCCAGCTCGCAGCAGCTGAGCTTCAGCCCCAGCTCGTTCCAGCTCGTTTTCGCTGGTGCCGCTGCTGCTCCCGGAAACTGGGCTGTCTTACAGATGGCCAGTCAGTGATTCCCCCCAAAACGGGGTGGGGTGCTCAAGGGCGGATGTAAGGGCATCGCGTCATGCCCCTTAACGACTCAAATCGACCGAAAATTAGCAACTTTTCTGATTTTTCAGGAAATATGAACAGCTTTTACAAAGCCAAGTTCTTTAAACAGTTAAATGCATAAGCGAGCTAAAAAGTGCACGCTTAAACTGCCTCTTGTCTACGCTCAAAATAATTTCATATCTTGCCAGGACTGCGGAGTCGGAGTAGGAGTCGGTCGGTGTCGGTGATTTCGGCCGGAGTCGGAGTCAGTGCCGGAGTCAGTACAGCTTTGCCGACTCCGACTCCGGTTGTCAGTTATGGGCAGCGCAAGGGCGGAGTATTTTTAGATGCATTTTAGTGAGCCACCAAAGGTGATGAGTAAACTTAGTTTAGTTCGATTACCTTGCATATCAATTATTTTCCATAAACAGGTAGGTACATCGGTGAGCGACACAGAACCTAGAATCTGTCGTCGGATGCAGATCCAAAATGCCAGTCAGGAATGTAATCCGCCATTGACTGGGGTTTCAGCCGAACGCCATTGACTGTGTGATTCGATATTCGCCACCCTGATTATCTGTCGAATCAATACTCGCAGCGAGACGCGTAAGGCGGCATCCAAAAGCTCTCAATAAGAAGCATCTAAAGTGTACTCGAAAGCTCCCAATTAAGGTCACATGTCAGGTCACGGTCAGGTCAAAGGTCAAAATCAAGGTATTTGAGTGTATGGGCCATACTTTCCATACAAAGCCATCGTTTGCTACCATTATCACCTGACGTGCTTGCAAAGGTATAGTGCACAATACGCATCCTGCATGATCTAAAATAATATTGTTGGCAAAGGTCAAAGTCAGGTCACAGAGCTCTTTTTCTATGCGTAAAAGATCTGCGAAAGTCGAACGAACCATACAATGTGGATTATTTTACTCGTATCATGTAATAGTGAGAGTAATTTTACCACCTGACTTTATTTAGGTGAAGTTGATGTCAAACTCAGGTCAAAATTTCAGGCCCACATAAGGTCAAAATTTGAAATTGATAGATATATATAAAAGGCATGGTTTTGGACTAGCCTCGTCTTCTTAATTCAGTGAATGCCTTTATTTATTCGTATACCTGTCAATAAAAATCGAAAATCTAATTAAAATCTAATTAACAAATACGTGATGAATTACTATTCTTCAGGAACAATTTCGTCAGCCATAAATGCTGATATTATTTTTTTTAAAAATGTTTGGGAATTTATAATACCTTATAGTATATATATACTGGTATTTATTCTTAACTATTATATATATATATATATATAGTATAGTATATACGTATATATATAACTAGTAGGACTGTACTACCACATATATACCTAGTTATACTATCAGCCTAATTATAAATGATATATATATCTTATACATATAGTATAGTATAAAGATAAGGGCGTCTGAGCTCGGTTACATGACCATGGGCGAACATGCGTTTGTTGCGAAAACACTTTTGGGTTCATCGCGTTTTCGCCGCAATGGAAAAACAATGGTAAATCTGACCATTTTTTATTGAGTTATTTTTCACACCCTTATCCTGACACTTTTTTCAAATAAACTCATTGATTCATGTTTATAATTGATCTGGCTTGTTATGGTGGTAACTATATATTTGTATCATTGCATTTAATAATGAACATCAGATTCAATGCAAGCGAAATCCTGGGTCAAAGTCACGTGACTGACGCCCAACACCTGGTAATAACTTCAAGTAACTTCTAACTAACTGTAAGTAACTTCGACGCAGGACTAGTGGGCCCCTTTTAGAAGAGGTAATTATTTCACTACAATCCATTTTTCTATTTGCTCTACAAATCTGCTATCTCAGTTCAAAACCTTTAAAGGCGAACTATTCCCTTAAAGGTTGCAATGCATGCCCAATACCAATACTTACAATAAGTCTCGCTAAGAAGCTGGTCCATCGTCTCCTGCTTCAGTTTGGAGTTTTTCTTCCCCATGTTTGTGTGAAGCACGTGATAGTGCTGGCAGTACAGGCAGTACAGGCAGTGGTGGTGGAGGCGGCGGTGGCGGTGGTGCTGACGGTGGCGGCGGTGGAGTCGGAGGTGGTGACGGAGCTGGTGACGGTCCTGCTGCTGCTGCTTCTCCCCCGGTTACCACTGACTAGTGACGCGTCTCACTGACCACCCCGCCGCAGCATCAGCGTCTCACTGACCACCCCGCCGCAGTCTGAGCAGGTCTGAGCAGCCACCGGGGCGCAGCTGGCGTACACTCGTCTGCCGGGCCCGCGAGCTGCGGCGGCGGCGGCGGCGGCGGCGGCGGCGGCGGCGGCGGCGACTGCGCAACGCTCACCCGAATTGCACAGTCTCTCGTCAGTCGACGTCGTCACCGCTGTGACGTCATCACCGCTGTCTTCCGGCCAACACAAAGGTCCGGAATGGATGAGCGGCAGTTTTCGCTCCGAGTTTCCGGCAGAGTCGCGTGAGGAGCACCGTTTAGATATTCCCTATCTCGGAAACTGTCATATCAAGGTTTGAAACAGCGGTCTGCAGAAACTCGGACGTGATAGACACGGGTGAAATAGAAGGAGGACGTCGTTTTTGTCATAACAACAGATGATGTATAAGAAGATGTTCACTCACAGCTCTTATTGCCACATCATGCCCCAGCCTTCCTACCAGCCATTTGGTATTCCTAAAATGTCTCCATTTGCCCCGTTTTCCTCCCGTATGCGTAACAAGTGGCTTACATTTTCACAGGATAAAAACACGGCGTATCTGTTTGATTTGGCCACTGACGAATGTGTCAATCATCATTTCCGCCGAAAACATAATATATTTCATTGGCACTAACTTAACGCCAGAGGTCTCCGCTGCCATAAATTTGCATACAGTTGCCACCAACATGCAGCTTATAATAGCAAATGGAGATCAGCTAGAACAAGTGATCAGCATCATCTCATCCAAGGCTTCTAGAGAATAAGGCTGAGCACACGTGACACCACTCGGGGACTAATTTACGACTCACCTGATGTTTGCCTTACCAGCTGTTTGGATCACGTGGTATATTTTTGGGTATCTAACAGGGACTAATTATGACATTACCATGCCATGATTTTGCCCTTACCAAGCTGTTTGGATCACCGTGAGTATATGTTGGAGTACTCGGGGACTAATTTAACGACTCACTGATGTTTGCCTTAACACCAAGCTGTTGGGATCACGTGGTATAGTTTTGGGTAACTCAGGGACTAATTCTATGACTACCTGAGATTGTTTGCCTTACCCCTGAATGATATTGGTATTTCACGTGGTTCATATTCTTTGGGTACTCAGGGACTAATTTTATGAATCTCACCCTGATGTTTGTCCTTACCAGCTGTTTCTCGGATCAACGTGCGTATTATGTTTTTGGGTACTGCGGGACTAATTTACGACTCACCTGATGTTTGCGTTACCCAGCTGTTTTGGATCACGTGTATATTTTTTGGGTACCCTCGGGACTATTTAATGCTCATGAGACCTGTGTTGTCCTTACCGCATGTTTCGTAATCACGTGGCCTATATGTTTTTGTGGTATCTCGGGGACTATTATTCTACGTGAACTCACCTGATGCCTTTGCCTTTACAGCTGGTTTGGATCACATGGTATATTTTTGGGTTGAGAAAGCAAAATGGAAGATTCTAGCCCAGCAGATATTAAAGGAAACAGTTCACCTTTAACATGGGATTTTGAGTTGAGATAGCCAAGTTGTTCTCCATACATACTCAAAAATGATTTGAGAAGCTTTCACATCTTCACAGAAATCCCTTAATTAATATTCAGTCCTAAAAGTCGGGGACTGGGGATACTGGTAACTCCAATCGCTGATTGGCTGATTTGGGTTGATTTGACGCATGATTATGACCGTACAGATGACGTAGGACTTTGGACGGAAGACTTGGGAAGTGTTTGATCGAAATTAACAGTGCTGAACAAGAACATAGGTACTGTTTAAGTTTTTTATGCCCTTTATTGCAAGAATAAACTTTGTGAGGTATTTATCGTGATTTCGATGCTTACATCGTCTATAACACGTTATTCTTAGCAACATTCTTAGCGAAATTATTCAGACGAGTGAGAGAGTGAGAGTAAGACGCAAAANTGTTAATACTCTCGATGCCCGTGCTTAACTAAGCCACTGTCTTTTATGTTGAAGACATTTTTGTAGGCAATATTTATAATGTAAACAAAATTAATAAAACAAATATTCTCGGATAAAGATGTTTTTGGCATCGGCGCACGCTGTTTATAGGAGATCTCTAGCAAAAAAAATATTGCTTTAAAAAGACCACTAAATTGCCGCAGATTTAAGTGCAGGGCCTCACTATGTATATATGATCTCTATGGCTTAGCTAAGCTTCCTGACTTACATAACATGCGCCCTTTCCGCCTTCTTCGGTTCCAGTGCATAGCTTCATGTTTGCCATGAATCCACAAGGGAAATCATTTTTCGAGTCCAAAGCAGGAAAAGTTTTCAAATATTTGCCATAACACATTTTCTCACTGATAGCGGTTATATCCACCTCCTGTAGGACGAAGGTGGTATGTCCACCTGATGGATGACACACACACACACACACACACATACACACACACACACACACACACACACACACACACACACACACACACCAAAAACGAAGTAAATGGAAGGCCTTATTTTAATCTGAACATGGTGTGTTTTGCCCATTAACTAAGCAATAAGCGCAAAAGGTTGGAAATTTATTAATTTTTTAGGATAACTCTTTTTGTGGCAAGGGGAAGGGTGCAGTTTCTGCCCACCCCTTATGTTTTTCGCGGATATACTCTTGGATCCCCCTTTGCACTTAAATATACACTAGTGGTAACCCGTCAGCTCCGCTAGACGACCTCTGCATACAGACTACTTTTTTACATTTTCCGTCAAAAGACTCTCTAGCGCCACCTATTACCATTTATTTATTTATTATTAATTATTACCATATTACCATCAGCAGAGCTTCTTCCTCCCGCTAGTACCATTCAAATCCGACGTACGCAGGTTTGCAAGCAGTCAGGGCACCTTTCTTTCATAGGCTGATCACCCCGTCAGTTGTCGCTGGGTGTTCTGAGCGAGGCGCGAGCGTGTGGTGTGTGCGTGTGGTGTGCGACGCGTGTATATGTGCATGCGTATGCGTGTGCGTGTGCGTGCGCGTGTGTGTATGTATGTGTGTGTGTATGTGTGTGTGTATGTGTGTGTGTGTGTGTGTATATATTGGTGATGTGTTTGTGATTATGTTGGTGTATGTGTGTGTGTGTGTGTGTGTTGATGTATTTATTGATTTATGAACAGATGGCTTTCGTAGTTGGGTTATTGTACCTGTGAAATGCTTATACGAAATAAACAATAAACAATTAACAATCAACAATATATATATATATATATATAATTATAATATATATATATATATATATAGTTAAATATATGTATGTTTTAGGGGTTATGTGGGCCGTAGATTTACGCTGTTAAATTCTCTGTCCCGTCTGTTGAATGGTTTTTGAGTTATAACCTTAGGCATCTTTTCGATGTTGCGCAAGCCTCGATTTTGATCTTCCATTTAAATAATATGATTCATATAAACCTATGTATCATAACAATCATCATAAGCCATATCTTAATTTGAAATAGCATTACAAAAATACAACGCGATTTTAGGCAAAATATTTTTATTTTTAAATAATGTCGCCACTTAAAACTATGATGTTATTATTTATTTTCAGGATTGTCTTAAACATATAAGTATTCAATGGTAAATATATTTTTTTTTTTTTTTTTTGACAAATCAACAGCATGTTTTTGGTAATAATCATGCGCGTAATTATGTTAGTGAGCGTCATCTATCATCATTATATTTTCCTTGTCGAGCTGCATTCAATGTTACATAATATTACCCCTGCTGGTCGCCCCATGACATTAAGGTCACGTTTCCTAAAGTTGATTTTAAAAATGACCTGGTTTGATTTGTTGAAAATTGAATTTTAAATGGCCAAATAATCAAAATTGCGTGATTTGAACATAAATAATTATTTAAATGTCAAAAACATCTCAGATGCTCTAAAAATATTATCTCAAAGTTATGCTATGGTTTCCGAAATTCTGATAATGCATTGGTTTATGACTCAAATTATTTAGATGAGAGATATCGCACAGTACAAATTCGAGGTTTGCGCAACATCGAGCAGATGCCTGAGGCTATAACTCGAAAAGCATTAAAGGGAATAGTTCACCTTTTACATGGGGTTTTGAGTTGAGATAGCCAAGTTGTGGCGCATGCTCGAAAATGACTTGTGATGCTTTCACTTTTTCAAAGAGAACTTTTCCGGGGGCTCCTTAAGTCGGGACCGGAGATATAATACCAGGTAACTCCAATCGCTGAGCTGGTGATTTTTGTGATATAACGCTGTTGTTGACGTAGATTGACCGTAAGACTGGGAAATGTTTGCTAGAACGCATGGTGCTGACTGGACAAGAACATTGTGTTTCAGCTACCTCATTCCTGGATGTGCAGAATAAGCTTTGTGAGGATTTATCGTGATTTTGATGCTTAGCGTCTATAAAACGTTATTCTCAGCAATTCTCAGCAAAGTTATTTAACGTTACCTAGTTCTTACAGATGGGCCGGAAATCCGTCTTCATCTTGCTATGGTTCCTGGCGTGCATGGGTTTCAGGAATAATCTCCGTTCACGTGCACTGATATATGCAAGATAATACCACTGATATGTCGTAAAGAATCATGGAACAGGCCTACGTTTGAAATATTTAACACAACTTTCAACGTTCGTAGACGGATGAACCAGAGGAAAACTATCTTCTTGATAACACGATAACGGCAAGAGAATAATGTGTATTCTTGTCTGTGGTTTGTTATCTTTTTGGACCTTCGCCTATAATATGGCTTTATTCCCATCGGCGATTTATGCCAAATAATAAATGAATAAGCACTGATTTGACGTTCGATTAATCTCCGTGGTTCTAGCGTTGCATTTTCTGGCATCTTCAAAACAAGGTGTATTAGGCAGAGTATGTCATTGTATGCGCACGACTTCCCGTCCAAATCGATGACGTTTTGATGACATACGTGCTTCTAAGCAAGCTTATTTCGCATTACTTAGAGGAAAAAATGAATTATCACCAAATAATTGACATTTTAATTTGTTTTTTCCGCGTAAATATACGTTTCTTTGACTTGCTAGTAATATGATACCTAATTTCCTGCTTCTCTTCATCATTTCTGAGCTTTTTTCAAGGTGAACTATTCCCTTTAGTTGACAGACGGGGCTGAAAAATTCACAGCGTGAATCTATCGCCCTGATAACCCACAAGCATATTTTCATCGAACTATGAGATGTAGGGTGTTATGTTTTGGTCGATCTGGCGTTGGCTTCACTTGGTGACCCAGGTCACGTGACCTTGAGATCAAGGAGCATCCTGCAGGAGTCATGTAATGTAAAATTTAATACAGCTTGACGAGGCAAATTTAATGCTGTTAAGTTACGCTCTCTAGTACTTTTACGTGCAAAGTTATTATCAAATACGTGGTGGTGATCATAATTTTTCCAAATTCAAAAACATAAATACAATATTTAGAGAAAAAGTATATCTCCAATATTTGGACTAGTAGTGCCAATCGGTGCAAACATTTTCGGAAATCAGAATTTGTCCGTAGACCGATTTGGTTTCAGACGGACATCAGCATATTTTTTTTTGACATTTTCGGACATCCAATGCCCGTGGATGGCTTGTCGTGAAAATCGCTTAGTTTCTTATCAAAACATATTTTCCTGTATATAAATGGATACCTATGAGATGATTGTGGCTTTCGGATATCTTAACCGTAACTTTATTAAACACAAATGCCTACACTTATGCATATGTTGGGAATGATACACTGGATGTTTTACATTCCATATAGTATATTGTTTCAGCTTGCGGACAGATTTTGGACAAACAATGATTTTCTGATAGTTTCGGACGGACAGATGACCACGTTCTCGGACATAGGTCGGACATTGGATACATATTTTCTGAAACTGGCACCACTAATTTGGACTATCGAAGGCTTACATATTAAAGTCGACGCTGGCAAGGAAAAACATCATGATTTGTAGTATTCATATGATAAAAACGTTATTTTACTTGAAATTGCGTTTTAAAATTTCAAAAATTCTGCATTTTCAAAAAAATGTTTTATCACATGCATCTATGGTTTCTGATGATTCTTATGATATGTAAGTTTAAATGACTCTCATGTAATAGGTGGGAGATATCTCCCGCTGAAAATGGAAGGTTTGAGCAAAATCGAATAATGCCTAATACTATAACTCGATAACTATTTGACGGATGAGGCTGACAATTTCACAGCATGAATCTACGGCCCAGATAACCCCCTGAACGCAGTTTAATCGAAATCTGAGATGTAGGGTGTTATGGCTTGCCAGCTTGGTTGATCTGTCAGCTCCCTTCTGAAGGCCAACAACGTA
Source organism: Semibalanus balanoides (assembly GCA_014673585.1). NCBI lineage: Eukaryota > Metazoa > Arthropoda > Thecostraca > Balanomorpha > Balanidae > Semibalanus > Semibalanus balanoides. The sequence continues at coordinate 115,505 of VOPJ01014982.1, read as the reverse complement.
GAAGACTGCGTCAACCTCGAGGAAATTGCTGAGTCGGGACGGTTTTGCCAATGTTACGGGCACCGTCCCGACTTGGCCAGACAGGCCGCCGAGATGCCGATGCTGGCGAGATGTTCGTGTTCGTATATGTATGTTTGATGTTTTTTGTTGATTTTACTGAGGAAAAATGTCGTATACGAGTACAACTGTACCGTCGGTGACTGCGCGCGCCGCTCAAACTCGACCTCCATTATAGGCTACACAACAGCATCACTATCGCGACGATTAACTATGCACTTACAGGCTGGTGGGCCAAAACAACGTCATTATATGAGATCACACACAACTCCGACTTAACCTGTTCTCTCCTTGTTGACAATACTTCTATCCTGGCAACTTGCCATAACGTAAGTCAATTACAAGTATTAGAAACGGTGTCAGAGAAATCAGAGAAGAGATTCCGTCATACATAATAGAGTGAACCTGCGTAGCAATTGTTTGCTCTTGTCTGTTAAGATGTGCCAAACTTGACTGTATGGTGCGAGTATATATGCATAGCATTTCACCTGTATATTCGGATCAGGTATATAGTATGTTCGCTGTGACAGAAGTGGGACTGTGCCGTGATAGTCGCCTGAAGATCGGTCATGTATATCGACTACCTAAAAAGTGCTGTACTCAACTCGCAGCCAGCAGACGCTGGACGGTGCGTCGCGCCAAAGTCGCCGTGTTGGCCGGACGGCAGCCGGGTTAATGGTGCACCATCTCGTCCCTCGGCGGAAAAACGTGCACGTCTCACAAGCACGCAGAGCGTCCACTGGCAATGGTGCTAGACGCCGATGTTTCATGCCTGTTTGGTGGAACAGCAGCGCAGCGGCGGGTGGCTTGGAAGGTTCCTTGCAGTGTGGTATACAGTTATCACTAGTGAGCAGATCAGGGCAATGGAATAGGCAAATGCCATCAGCGAATGCCGCAATGTATGCGGCATTTGCTGATGTACGGCTGCTTTGTTATCAAACATAATCTAAAAATATTGTGTGGCCCAATGTATTTTGCTTTCATGCATGATTACAACATTGCTTTCCTTATAAGATTGCTTGCGAATTTAAAACAAAGACCCATCTTAACCCCATTCCTTGCAGGCGGCTAGAATTACGTTAACGTGCGGGGGACGGCAGATTCTGCTCTGCACCCCCTCCCCCCCCGATATATTGAGAACCGCACAGTCGATTTTGATGGGACGAACACCATTCGATTCGTCGTCATACGCTAATTTTTTAACGCCGAAATTGTCTTTTTGTTTAACAATGGAGGCCTAGGTGTAAGTAATACGTACATTTTAGTTACCTTTTGAAAGGTCATTGCGGCCAAGTGGTTTGACTGGTTTTCATTTCCTAAACGTTTTTGAGCTACAAATGTATTAGTTCTGAATTAATCAAAAGAAAATTATAAAAACTAAAAATCATAGACGTATTCAGGGGATGTAAAATGGGGATTTTCTGATAACAAATATGACCTGTTCGTGATTGTTTGGGGCGGTATAACCCTATTCCCTGCGGGCGCCCAGAATTAACGTTATTCTGCTCGGGGGCAGATCTCTGGCCCCCAGAAGACTATTCTCGCGGAGGAACCATGATTTTCAATGGGGATTCCAAAGCTAGATTTTCAATGGGGACTGCACCTTCAATCGTCAAAACAAGACAAGAACAAGAGGACTTTTTGCACCCCGATTTTTTTTAAAATAAGGGGCCAGGAGGGCAACAATTACTTAATTTTGTTGTGTTTTTTGGAATTAAGGAGGTCATATACGGACCATGTGGATTTGATCCGATTGTCATGCCAAAACGTTTTTGTAACTTTCCATGTACTGGTTTTTAGTATATTTAAAAGTGGACTCTCAAGTGCCACAAAATGAAAATCATAGGCGGATTCAGGGAAATGTAAAATTGTGCAGGCAAGTTTTCTTGTATTATACAATAGTGTGTTTTCTGAGGGGGGACTGTTTGGAACGATATATACGTTCACCATTGTGGCTTTTTTGTTTGAGTTTGTTACGTTAGGTTGTAATATGTTGCCGGATAAGCGCATTATCCAGTTAAACAGATCAGTCAGGGCGGCCACATTTGCGTCACGCCTTTTCATCATCTTGCTAATTGGATTATGGACCTTATCTTGACGGCAGTGTATCGCCTCCATTTTATGCACCGTGAGTGCACCTATTGCCCCGAAATATGTACAATTCAGGTTTTTATGATGGTATATAGCAGGGCAAAGGTGTACATTTTCTGACGGCATTTATGCACGCGCAACTTACGGGAGGCAAGTATGTGCACACATAACTGCATTTCTAAATGGTTCCTCCAAAAAACATGGACCGTTGGCTCCAACTCTGCCTTCTGATTTTGTTTACAATATGTTGACACGACCGCGAAAATTCTATTAGTGAAATTCGAGAAATTCCAGGCGCTGGCACAACTTTTATAAGCGATCTGTGCACGCAGCGATGACAGTGGAGGCTCAGCTACCGGGATGAAGCCGGCGCCGATCAGAACGCGCGCGGAAGAGAATGTCAAGATATGAGATAGAGAGATAGAGTAAATAGAGATATCCTGCCTGCCGCCTGGACCTATATAATATAGATATAGATAGAGATATATAGATATTCTTCGCCTCCACTTCAGCCGTTCGATTCACGGTAACGGTAGTCGAGGTTCTTAGCCACATAGAGGATAAGAGATATATATATATATATGCTCGTAGGGGGAGGTCAGCACCCCTCCAATGCAGGGTGTCAAATTTAACATTAGGCCTATGGCGTTGCATGGTAAGAATGGAGTAAAATCTATGAAATTAACATTATGCCCCCCCCCGACCGATTTCATAAAGTTCCACCACTGGGCACCATGCGCATGACATTTTTTATCAACTTCCTAGTTTGACAGTTGAGCTCATTTGAGGGAGGATACAGCCTCTCATTTGTTATATGTATGTACCTGAGTACACCTCTGCCCACAAAATATGTGCAATCCCAGCATGTATGATGCATATTGCATATTGCAGTGAAAACGATTCTGATGCATTTATCGCACCACAAACTACGAAGGAAGTATGCGCGACACAATTGCATTCGTAACACCGTCGACAAAACAGGTCAGGACACTGGCACCGCCTCTTCAGAACCGATTTTTTCTCTCTCTCAATATTTTGACACAAGACGCGTAATTCAATTTTAGGAAACTTCACCAAAATGTCAAGACGCTAGCTCCAGTAGTTTAGGAGCAGCAAGCAAAAAACAAAAACCAACGGGAAGGGCAGAATCTGCCCTTCCGTTTGCACAAGGAATAGGGTTAATAAACCAAAATGTAACATTTTTGCAATCGCACAACGATCCAAATGAAATACGTACCAATTAGCAGCATACTGTAAAGACGTTTTGCAGAACGACACATACTGCATCGGGTGAATACCGAAATAATTAGCATATTCAAAGTACTCTACGATGGTTATACATTTTGATCGGTTGTTAAACAGTGGTCAAGTGGTTCTCTGAGGAAACTTACTATATATTTGGGATGTATGATGAAGTGAGACACGCGATACTCCATGATCTTCGTATCTAGGAAGGTGGAGCGATCAAACTCCCCCAGTCGCACCTCCAGGCCCTTCCTGCAGAATCAGACCAGCCAGCTCGGTCAATTAGTGGCTAAACTGTTCCGTATGTGTTGGGTATAGATGGAGAGGGATTGTGGTAAAACAGTCTACTCGAAATACGTGACCAGGAGCTCCTGGAATTGACGGCAAGGATACAGTCCTTCACTGAGCATTGAACAACATGTCATGCCTCTGCACTCACTGCAGTCTGTCATCAGCAAACAGCGTTACCGGCTTTGTCAGCCGCTGAAGGGTAAGGCCTATCGCGACACTGCGCCTTTAGTCAGGTTTCTAGTTTTATAACCTCTCGTAGTTCGTACATATCACTATGGAACAGATACAATTTCCATGCCCATATGTCGATACTCAACACCTTGTCCGACCACGTTGTCTGCTGGTTGTCGCCTGTCGGTTATAATTGAATATGTAGTGACTAACAAGCCTCCCCCAAGGAGTGGCGACCTTGCAGAAGGCCCGCAGAGCTCCATAATTAGGCATGTGGTGAGCAGTAGGCCTCCCCGTGGAGTGGCCACCTCAGGGATCCCGCTGAGCTCCATAACTGGTGTGTAGTGACCTCTGGGCCTCCCCTGGGGAAGTGGTGGCCTCAAGGGCCGCAGAGCTCCATAGCTGAGCATGTATATGGTGACCTTTGGGCTAGAGTTCTACATGGGGCGGCTATCCCCATGACTGGCCGAACCCCATGGCCAGGGGCGTCGCCACGCAATTTTGAGTGGGGGGGGGGGCGGACACTGGTGGATCCAGCCGTCGGTTTGGGGGCAACTTTTAAAAGCACACATTTTTTTCTTCCCGGATTTGGGCCGGTCACCTTTTTTGGTATTACAGCTTAAAAGCATTAAACAAAACGCAAAAGCGCAATACTTTGCAGCATACATGCTACGGAATATACACATGTAAGATAATTAACGTTTATCTCAAACCGACTTGCGGAAGGTGTCGCGAAGTTTTTAAGTGGGTCTAGCCTGAAATGAAATGACGAAAAAAAGCTTCTTTGCAGCATTCTTATTAATTTCCTGTTCATATAGGTACGTACTTAAATTATAAGCGCCGGGAAGCGCGCGAAGCGGCCCATGCGAAATTTTCGGGTTTGCCTGACAAAACCCGAAATATAGACGGTGGGCCTCCGTCTTGTAGAGGATAAGTGGCTAAGACAAATTGATATAAGCATTTGCGAACATTGCCACAAAGCGGCGTGAATATTTTCCAGCGTTTGTTTTACGCGGTAGGCTGCGATTTTGACTGCCTGCAAGGCATTTTGAACGATAAATATGTTAATTTTCTGATTCAAATTGTTAACTTGTACAGGTCTTTCTCCAAAGGCAAAGCCATTATACATTGATAAACGAATGCTTTTTTGTTGAGGCTTGATATGTTGGGCGGGCAAACAGGCACTTTACTGCCAAGGAGGCACGGCTCTAAATATCGCAGCCCTGGATCCCGCCAGTGTGGTAACAGTGTAAATAATTTGAAAGCAGCCGAGAGGCAGCTTATACGACTTTCTACGCGCATAAATGGTCCCTGTGTATCTGGAAGACTTGGGGAGATGGCCTCGGGGATGGAGATGGAGGTCCTGGCTGGTCTCTCCATCTTTAATTAGATTCTTCGGTCCAGCAAGCTGGACCACCCATGGAGCAGGTTCCGGGTGCTGATGTTCGCGTCTTTGCAGTTAGCGTGCCTTTTTCGGAGCTAGGGCAGGCATATGCTATAGCTAACATGTCCGACCCTAAAAGTTTTATGAAGGGAAGGGCCCTGGGGCAAAGAATTACTGCAAGGGAATGGCATACACTTTATGGATTTAATTTCCTCATTTTCAAAATTTGTTACAAGAATAACAAAACTTGTGTCTCATGCGCGAAGCTCGGCGCAACATTTTTCAATTTTTGCAATATACGGAGCTGGATTTGAACTGCTGCAAGTGCAATTTTTTACGAAAATTTTTTGACGTTTTTGGGCCAAAGACATGTTGTCCCCCTTTTCCAAGGCTGTGGGTGGGCATTGCCTGGTTCACACCTGGATCTGCCATGGGATGACCCATAAGTCCATATTTTCAAGTTAATCTGTGCTGGCGAACCCTCTACTGGCGGCTCGACACCAAACTATTCATACTGCCAGGGGTTGAAACGGATTACGGTTGTTAATTTACACGCTTTAAAATCTACATTGACATCGTTTTATCGCGGAATCTAAGAGGTCCGTCCAAATCTCGAATCTGTCGCTGGAGTCTAGACGCTAAACTATCACATGTAGGGTGAACGGATTTAACTATGTTTATCTACGCCTTATCTGGATACCGATTTTAATGGAAATACAAGGAGTCTGCCAAATCTCGAATATGTCGCTAGCGAACTCTATTAGCGGCTAAACGCACAACTCTCATACGTAGGGTGAGTCAGATTACACCATGTTAGTTTCGCCATATTCTATCTGGATGCCGATTTTCAAGGCAATTTAATGGGTCAACCAAATCTCGAATCTGTCGGTATCGAACTCCCAAATTTCATGGAAATCTAAGGGTCCGCTATTCTTTGCTCTTTCTGTTCTACAAAGCTAAATCACAGATGTATCGAATTTGAGTCATCCCAAAACTTCTGCCCCGCATCGTTTTGAGCTACAACAAAAATAATTAGCAAATAATATAAATTCTTAGCCTAAATACCCTAATCGCAGCTCTAGCGGGGGGCAGACCCTACATTTTTTACGAGTGGGGGGCCGAGTCCCTGCTGCCCCCCCCCCACCAGTGGCGACAATCCTGGCCCTTCATCTCCGTTTTGGACCTGGCTCTCAGCGCCAAGGGCCTTATAGAGTATAGAATGATGTCCTTGTTCAAATCCTGATTAAAGGGAAATAATCCCCCTTTTCCACAAAAATGGAGTGAACACTTGAAATCGACAGATTGAGACCAAAATATAATGTAAATTCATTCACGTTTTTGCATAAAAAAACATTTCTACTAAGAGCTATTTTCAAGTTAAGTTGATAAGCGGTTCGACACTTATCAATGACCGGTACTGCCGGCTGCTGCAACGTAGGGTTGAGAACGGGGCACGTTCTGTCACGGGCACATTATTGTCAGCGGTGGTTTTTCGATGAACTATCACCGCAGGTATTATTGTTGTTTCGTAACATATGTTCCTTTGTGCATCTGCGTGGCTCGGTATACACCTTTTGCATTACGGAAGCGTCCAATTTGTCGATAACCAATTGAACGGCACATTCGGCAATCGTCATTCAGTACAATCCTTCGGCGGTCTTCATAAGTAATAAGCATATTAGCAAAACAGGCTGGACTCCGCATTGGCCAGTCTGCATTACATTTCGTCATTGAGTATAATATTCGTCACCGTCAAAACGCTTCGTCCAATTGTGGTAAAGCTTTCGTCATACAGCGAATGAAATGACAGGTTGACAAAACCCATCGGCGTTGGGCATAAACTTTGACTATTTGTCCATAATATTCGTCAAAGCTAAAAATCAAATTCGCTTGCAAATATGNCGTAAATTGGTATTTAGTTGACGCCATGGAGCTGGCCACACTTGCAAATACACCCTACGGGCTGAATCAATAAGCTATTTGTTATGTTCTCATCGCTTTATTTCCATATGTGGAGCTTAGAGGTAATCACATGAGTCTGTACACGTTTTGTTGAGTTGACTTTCTTTGGATTTATGAGTTGATAATGATGCTCTGTCATCTTTTAATCAGCTTCGAGGTCTTGCCCGAGATAGACACTGTTCGGATGCGTCGCCATGCCACTGCGAACCGCTTTTTTCACACGTACAGTCGGTCTACTAAAGATCTGCCCTGGCTCTGGGTCTCCCGCGGTGGGCTCAACGATAGCTGACTGAAAACGGCGGCACGCGATGCCGCCAAATTTGACACAGCTGTTTGGGCATTAATCGCCTACGTTGTGTGCATATTTTGACCTCGGGTCATCTCAGGTCAGGTCACCAAGTCACGCCCACAGTAACCTTGCCTTCAAAAATGTTTGTGGTCTGGCCAAAGCCGTAGTGTTTGTCCAAGAGATTTGAACCTTACAGTACATCATAATGTCAAAAGTACACACTATTTGTTTTTCTCGGATTTTGTATATCGGTGACCTAAGATCGGGTCAATTTCCTGACCTCTCCATTATATGTAAATGGGAAAGTAAACAAATGCTTCCTATTTAGATAAAATACACCAAGGTGCAATTGTTGATTGGTGAACTCGGCCAGGTCAGCTAAGGTCATCTGAAGTCACCAGGACTTTTTTGACAATAACTACTCGTATTTATATAATGAAGATAGCGACGTGCAAATAAATTCACTGTGATTGTTTCGTCCAAGACGCAGCATCCTAAATGCCCCAACCACCCACCCTTAAGGACATCAATGGCGATGACATTTTTGTATGAGCTTTCGGCTGCTTTTTCTGTTTGGTCCTAGATATAAAAGTTTACGAGATTTTATTAATCGAAGTCCTTAACTTGGAAATTTGACATTTGATGACCTCTGGTGACCTCAATATTGACTGTGGTAAGCAAATGACCAAAGTAACTTCAAATTGCCTTTTTGGGAGCATTTTTTCTGCTTCTTTCTAGCCCTCTTAGTTTTTAGATGGAGGAGGGCATTTTGACGCCTCACCTCCCTCCCCCCACACGGGGCGCAGTTGCCCCCCCCCGGGACGGCCTTGGCCGCCGGATATACGGCCCACATGAGCAGTTCGGATACGTGAGCAACAACAACAGCTGAGCACTGCGCGCCGCCGACCCGGCTTACGGAGCGGGCTTTCGGCCAGTCACGGACAAACTGTGCAACACATGTTGAAAACCCTAGCTTTGCCTTTTAACCCAGCTATTCAAGAAGATCGTGACAGTTTTCCAGCCACCTCCGATTTCTACAAATAGTACTTCTGGGCAATTGCAGGCACCATATTTGTCAAACGTAGCCTCTGGCCGGGCCGGGACTGGGCGCCGGCCCGGCTCAGATAACTTGGAGACTGCACGATGTGACGTTAGAGGCCACAGCGCGGCCGCCGCCGGTCATGACCTGACCTTGACCGGCCAGCCGGCCGGCGGCGGCCGCGCCGTGGCCTCTGACGTTACATCGTGTACAGACTCGAAGTTGGCCGAGCCGTGCCGGCGCCCGGTCAGAGGCTTCGTTTTACAAATATGGTGCATGCACTTGTCCAAAAGTGCCTACTATTTGTAGCAATCGGAGGTGGCTGGAAATTTGTCACGTTCTCCTTGAATAGCTGGCCTAGTGGACAGGGCTGGGGTTTCAACATTCGTTGCACCGTTAGTCCGTGACTGGCCTAGAGCCCGCTCCGTAAGCCGGGTCGGCGGCGCGCAGTGCTCAGCTCGCATGTCGCGAGGGGCGATTCTGCGCGTGAGGCGCGGGCGGGAGTGCGCCTTAGTGCCGACACCGGGAGCGCTTGGCTTTGATGCAGCTGTGCAACCAACCAAACCATCTAATGGCTTTGCATTTTCTGAGACCTTGACCTGCAGAGCATGACGAATCAAAAGATTTGTCCACATTTTCGCCATACCATACGCGATGGCCCTGGCCAAACGAAAGGGGCGCGATTTCGGACAAAATGTCTATTTTAAAAATGCCCTCGACAGATTTGTGAAAAATTTACATCGCTGGATTCAGCGTGAGCTCAGCTTTCGAATGGTTTATCTCGCGTAGTTTGAGCCCTCCGACCCCTTCTAAAGAACCGCGGAAGCTGACCTCTTGACCTTCGAGTCAAACAGCCCTGAGCACCACCCGGGTCGCGGCGCACTCCCTTCCAACGCCTCCTCTCACTTCCTCCCTCTCCTCCCCTCGCCAGGTGACGCACCTGTCACACATCCACAACGGGCAGTGGGCACCTACCTACGGTGGGGAACCGCTGTGTTGTGTCTATCGCGACCGTAGCGTCACGTGGTGCCAACTGGCAAGGGACGCTCTTTACTCGACCGACTGTACCTCTAACTCCAGGATGTTTTCATTTTCTCGGGACTGCATCTTTCAGGCCTCAATTAGACCCGGGGGCTGATGGGTCCTTTTTCTCTGGCAGACATCTCTTCGGTTGACAGATTCTCTGCCTGGTCTGATTTGCACGGATACTATGGTTGGTCGGCTGGTCTGCGCCCCGTCTCACTCCTGTCTCTCTCTCTCTGTCTTCTCCCCGTGCTGCCTATCTCTAAGGAGCTGCCGGCCGGACCCTCGTCTCAGGTATTCTGCGCGCACACGCCGCCGCCTCCGGCGCACTCAGCGTGGCGTGGGGCCGGCGCCTGCCCGGTGAACGTGTTCAGGGAGCTGGCCGTCGAGCCGCTCTGGATGGGTGACCAGAGACAGAGCGGCGTCGCACGCCGGCCCACGCCGCTGTTCGACTACACCCACACACCCACTGTCAGTAGACACATCGCGCCCCCGCCCCCGGCTCAGACCTGGACTCCGCCGCCGCCGCCGCCTCCCCCAGTTCCAGCACCTGCGTGGAATCCGCCACCACCCCCGGCTCCAGCTCCAGCTTGGACTCCTCCCACGCCAGCTCGTCTCCGGCACAGCCCAGCCTGGAACTCCTCCTCCAACCAAGTCTGGACTCTCCTCAGCTCCGGCTCCAGCCCCTGCCTGGACCCCAGCTCCGTCTCCGGCCCCAGCCCCAGCCTGGACTCCTCCCCCAGCCCCGGCTTCAGCCCCTCCCTGGGCCTCAGTCTGGACTCTTCCCCCTGCTCCAGCTCCGGCTCCAGCCCCTGCCTGGGCCCCCGCTTCAGCTCAGGCTCCTACTCCGCCTCAGCAGAACACCTGGTCCCCTCCTGGTCCTCCGCCTCCCCATAGACCCTGGAGCGCCGAGCCACCACCTGAAGCCAGCACGCACCAGTCCCGTACGTCCCCGGGCCTGGGAGGGTCCAAACACGCCGTCAGCACGGGAGTCCTTCCGACATCGGGCAGACAGACACAACAGCCTCCAGTTATGAAGCAATCCACAACAAAATCCCCAGGGACGAAAACATACGGCGCTAAGCAGCCAATGGGTCAATATGGGCAAGACGCACCGGGCGCCCAAGTTCCAGGGATTAAGACAGAGACTAAGACAATATCGGGTACCAAAAAGCCAAGGACTATGACACCGGGGACTAAGCCACCAGGGACTAAGCCACCGGGGACTAAGCCACCAGGGACTAAGCCACCAGGGACTAAGCCACCGGGGACTAAGCCACCAGGGACTAAGCCACCAGGGACTAAGCCACCAGGGACTAAGCCACCAGGGACTAAGCCACGAGGGACTAGGCCAGCTGGGCTTAAATCACTGGAAACGAGATTATCAGGGATTAAAACATCTGGTGACAGACTGCCAGGGAAGGGAACGTCAGGGACCTTGCCAGGGACGGCGCTGTTGAACGACGCGGGCGCGGCCGTCCCGACGGCGGCCGACCCCGAGTCTCAGGCGCAGCGCCGCCGCTGGGAGGAGGGCCGCATCGACTTCACCGGCGCCGACCGGTTTGACAATGTGCTGCGCCGTATCTCGGCCAGTTTGGAGCGCGTCCAGCCGGCCGCCGAGGAGCCTGACGCGAACGCGAACGTGAGTCGCACTGCACACACACACACACATACACACAACACACAGCTCACACACCGCCGCGGCAGCAGCATGGCCGGGTCGCTTTGGCGGGCGCCGCGCCGCGCCGCTTTAGAGGTGCCTAGGAGGCGCCGAGTCGGGTGTAGTGGATGTCGCGGCTGTAGACACGCGCACGCACCGCCCTCCACCGCCCTCCGCCCTCCGCCCTTCGCCCTTCGCCCTTCGCCCTTCGCCCTTCGCCTCGCCGCACCGCTCCGATCTCCACGGACGAATCCCCTCTCCCAAGCTCCGATCTCCCCGCCTCGCAGGGGACCACTGAGCCGCGCCGCGCCGGTCTCTCGCTGGATCAGCCCGCCCAGCAGCTGTCCATGTTGTCCTCCGTGTGTCTGCCGTCTTCCAGCGCCTCCCGCGCCCTCTCCGCCGGTGTGACTTGCTGTGCGGTGTGCGCCGCGGCTCGAGAGGACAGCCAGCCGGCTCCGCCGCGCGCTGCAGGCTTGCCTCTGTGTTTAGACGGTAGTTGGTCGGCCTGGCAAGCAGCCGGTTCTGCACTTTGCAGCGGCGCCTGTGTTCGTCGTCGCAACCACCGTACCCTGGCCCTGTTGCCGCACCTGTCTCCGGTGTCAGCACCTTCCACGCTCCGTAGATCCTGTCTCATCTGTCTGTCTCATCTGTAGCTGCTGTCAGACTCATCACCGGCTGCGTGGCCTGTGGCGTCCAGCTGCATTTCTCTGTGGAGCTGCCTCTGCGTCCGGCTCGTGTCCCGCGCACCAACCGTCCACTGTTCGGAGAACGAGCGAGCGCTGTCGGAGGGCCGGTCGTCGCGGCCGAGCGGGGCGCGCGGGGGCGTGTGCGCGCCGCTGGTCCGTCAGACCTAGCACCGCGAGGCGTAACACTCGTAACGCTGTCGTAACGCTGTCGTAACGCTGTCGTAACGCTGTCGTAACGCTGTCGTAACGCCACCGCAACGCTGCCGTAACGCTGCCGTAACGCCTCGAGACAGCCGCCCATCAGTGCGGTCGCTCTCGGCTTACTAACTGGGCGGCGTAGCTGTCCGTGCTTGGCGTACCGTGAGAGTGTTTATAGTGAACTAACAGCAGCGGGCTAACGGGCGCTTCCTTCCATTTAAGGTCAGTCCTGGCCCGCCTCCGCAGCACATAGAATCGACAACCGTAAGTGGCCCCGCACATGTAGTGAGTGTAGTGTAGTGACAGGAGTGGTGGAGTTAGCAGTGTTCTGAGTTCTGACATAGTGACTGAGTTAGGGTGTGTTTGCCTGGGATGTCGCTGGCACTGTGTTCTATGTGTCCAGTACCATTAGCCGGGCTTGTTTTGTAAGCCATCTGCTGGCAATACCTCCATTTGATAACCAAATGTTATTTTTATGTTGGCCTCTTGTCTTGTGTAATGTAATAAGATATATTTTAATGTCTTGAAAGCCATTGTTAATCGATTTTGTGGTCTGAGTAGCTAAATGCATTGTATACATGTGAACCGCGTAGTCCCAGGGAAGGTAGGTGGTGAGTTGGGACAGTCTAGACATGCGCCATGCCCCCAGGCGTTTTACCATTGAATGCGGATTGTGGCAATGGACAATGCGCTATAGCACTTAGGCGCAATGCAACCTACTGCTCCTTACTTACTTCTTGAAATGTAGTTTTTTGTTTACCGAAGTATCCGAACACCTTGACAATAACCTGGGATAGCCCGGGATCTTTTGGGATCTTGCATCCATGGTCCAGGATTCCCAAAAGATCCCTGGCTATTTTCCTAGCCTTTTGATACTTGAATAAACAAAACTGTTTGACACAAAGGAGCAAGCTAGACGCCATTGCAACACACATTAGTGCTGTATCACCTCGTTCATTATCATAATCCAGATTCAAAGGGCTAAGACGTCTGGGATTTCGACACATGTCTGTGTGGCTCTGGGTTCAGCTGAACAGCATGCCTAATCGGCGGCCCGCTCTAATACAGGAGCAGCAGCAGGACAGGACCAGTGTGCGGTCTCCCAGTAGGGCAGTTCAGGACTGTGTTATAACAGTCTCCAGCCGTGTCAGCTGGCTGTTGGCCGGTCATGTGCCGGCCGCCTTTGACTTGCTTGTGCTGACCGGTTGAACGCAGCTGCCTGCCACTGACGGAGATATTGCCACTGATCAAGGGCAGTGGACGCCACTGATACAAAGAGATAAACGCTGACTGTGTGGTTTGGTGATTGGCCCGTTTGCGATGCCATTTATTGGATCAGTATTTTGTTTTGTCAAGATAATTTGTGTTGTGTTCCTGGCTGCTCTCCATATGAAGCAACCCTCCCGTGTCTAATACGGCATGTTTGCGATTTTTCTCCAATTATACCATGTCATCGATTCCCCCGAAGCATGGCGCCGTGCGGCCTGCCACCTGTCGGCGGGAGTTCTAACCTCATGTGTCACTATCGGCCGACAGAGTGAGCTGGCGAGCGGCCTGTCGCAGCTGGCGGTATCGCCGGCCGCGCCTTCGCCGGATGAGACCGTGCGCCGCGCCGCCTGGGAGCGCGGCCAGATGGACTTCATGGGCTCCGATAGCTTCGACAACATTCTCAGCAAGATCAACCAGACGCTGCTGAAGTAGTGGCCTCGCGGCGACGGCGGCGCGGGGATGATACGGACCTCCGCCGGTGTCGCGGCGGGGGTCCCCCGACTGGATAGAGTGGTGGTGTCCCGTTCGAAACGGCGCTGCCTCCTCCCTGTCCCACCCCCTGTCCCTTCCCTGTCCCTTCCCCTCAGTTCCCTTCCCTGTTCCTTCCCCTGTCCCCCCTGTCCCTTCCCCTTGTCCCTTCCCCTGTCCCTTCCCTTTGTCCTTCCCCTGTCCCTCCCCTTGTCCCTTCCCCTTCCCCTGTCCCTTCCCCTGTCCCTTCCCCTGTCCCTTCCCCTGTCCCTTCCCCTGTCCCTTCCCCTGTCCCCTCCCACTCGCCTATCCCCTGGTATCAGTGGTGTGACTGGTCTTTCGTACTCTCTCCTTATCTGGACCGTGCGTTTCCGTTCCCTTCTGTCGTTGCCTTCTGTCCTCTGTTGCGCCTTCCCGGCCCGCTGTTTTCTCCCCGTCTGTCTGGTGTGTGTGTGTGTGTGTGTGTCATGTGGAGGTTTTTGAAGGCGTATGCCTAGCCCACGGCGTGTCTGTTTGCGGTACATCGCCGTCTGAGATCTGTTTAGAAGACTCGAGATCTGATGCTGGGTGTGTGCGTGGGACGCGTCTCGGGCGCCCTTCCTGCGTGACTGGCTCAGGACTGGGCGGCGCGTGTCTGCTGGACTGCCGTCGCCTCCCCTCAGGTGTGGTATCGCTCGCTCTCTCTCTCTCTGCCTCGGCGCTGTAGTCCGGGGTTCTCCGCGCGTCCCTCGGCCGTGCTGGCGGTGCTCGGTAGTGCGCGTCGCAGTCCGCCTGACTCGGTATCCCAGTCAGCCGGACACGACCGCACAGTGCAGTCTCGTGCCAGTCCCCCCTACCGTATCGTCTCTCCCAGAGCTGTGTGCCGGGTCCCCCGTCTCGTCTGCGTGCAGGACTCCATACTTGGGGCGCGCTCTGTGCCCAAAAACGGTCAATAGAGGGCGCTGGGGCCGGATCCTGGCTTATTAGTAACTCCCGCCCCGTTTATAATGGCCCGGCCGGAGCTCTACCCCCCCCCCCCCCCCTGGAGAGAAGGACAGCGTGTGTCAGGACAGCGGAGATAGGAAGAGGTATCAGCTGGACGCCGCGACAAACCGCGCAAACGATGGATTGTTAATGCTTTTGTACGCCCTAATTATGTTTTATAAAACCTTTCTATTAACCGAGTGAAATATATTGAAGTAGGCTGAGTTTGGTTGTTTCCGGAGAAGTGTTTGAGGGATTATGTGGTGTCTTTTATGAAGGTTGATTCATGGATTTCTTACGCGCGGATCGAAGTTGTTGCGGACTTTCTGAAGATTATCGGTGAAAATCGGCAACGTAAAGCTGCATGCCTTATGTGACGTGTTGCGGTTCATTCCTGTTAACGTTTTTGTTTTTTTGTTTTTTGCTTAACTAGTATCGGCCTGCTCCTGGATGTAGCATGATTCATGGCATGGCTGATTTCCATAGCGATGCGTGTATCATGTCACTCGCGCGCCACCAATGAACCATAACGTCTGATGGTGAGAGTCGAGACTGGTCTTTGAATGCAACCCGCCCATTAGAGCAGACTGGTTATTGATTTAACTTTTTTGGAACGAATCAATCATGATTCATCTTGGGACATAAATAATTTAAATCGCCGTTTGATTCATGGATAACATTTTTGTGAAATGATTATTTTCGATTCAAATTTAAAAATGCATTAATTCACGCTTGATTCATCATAAAACAATATTTAACAATATTTTGATTCAATCAACTTTGTTTCTATGCAAGTTTTGATTCAATTACGATTCATGGGTCTAAAGATCCGATTGTGAATCACTTATTTTTTTATTCAAGGGATTTTGATTGAACGATTCTAATCGATTCGATCAGAGTCGAATCAATAGCCAGTCTGCATCAGAGGCTCTGCTGATCACTGGTTCCTCTACCTATCCAGCAACGTCCTGCTCACGGTTTCCCATTCCTTTCCAGCGCTGTCGCGGCACCTCGCCAGTCACTTCAGAGCGGGCGGCGTGTCCATAAACTGCCGCCCATCCTGCAGCAGGTGGGTGTCTGACACAGCTCAGCCATCAGTCGTGACACATGCGTCCAGCTGTTTGACACTCACCCTCTGACCCGTGACCTGCCTCGGAAGTCTCCGCGTCACCGCCACTGCCGGAACATCTCCGTCGCAGCCAGCGAGCCGACTGACTTTGAACTCCCCTCCCACGAGCCGCGGCTGTCGAACTACCTCTAACAAACTCCATCCAGCCACCTTCCTGACGCCTACCGCTCCCCACAGCTCATCCATCCCTCTCCGGCCGGGCTCCGCCCCCGCTGACCGACGGTGGCCGTCCGGCGGCGCCGCCACGTCTTCTCGAGCTCCGGCCGGCCGCTGCGGACCACTGGAGCTGCCGCGCCGCCGCCGGCTCAGCTGACGGCCGGTCGTCATGGCGACGGCGTATCGATCGCGTCAGGTCCGCCGACGGAGTCCGGCCGGTCCGGCTGCGACAGAAATTCGGCCGGAAATTTCGGGGGTGGCTGGCGGCGGCCGGCGGGAGACTGCTCTGCCGGGTCCTGCTGCTGCTGCTGCTGAGGGATTGTCGCAGTGTCCGACCGGCACAGACATGCGGCCAGGTCAGTCCTCGGGCGGGGTAGCGGGGGTGGTGTGGGCGGTCAACCGGGCCGGGCTGGGGTGGGGTTCGTTATGGACCGGAACACGTGACGCGGGAAGTACGGGGCGCACCATTCATGCTGGCGCAGTGGCACATTGCTCGCGATGTTCATAGTTTAGATGCGTTGAAGTATGCCAGTGTCGGGAATTGGCATGTGCGTTTGAGGAGGTTTGAACTTTGCCTACACGCCGTTGCCTTGATCCTTTTACGTCTTGGAGTAACTGGAAATGTTATTCGGGCGTAGGACACAGTGCTGGGCTCGTTGTTGTCCCTCATTTAAGCATCCTGATGTTTAAGTCTTATTTGGATGCTGGTTCTGAGGAAGCTAAGTTTATCTTCTGGGTACCTCTGTCAAGGTAATAACGGTGTAAGCTGGTGCTTACCTGCGACTCTGCGGATGTATAAGTAGGCCTTTTATGGCATGTGGCTCAAAGCATAAAATACGTAACGCGCCACGGTATCCTGAGCGCATTTTTCGGTGCAGCATTAGCCATAATTGCGGGTATTTGATGTTTATCTTAATGCATTGTATGGGCTGTGTGTATAGACAGCTACTCAACACTCGAAGGTTTTTCTCACTGCCAGCAATATTTCCACCTGTGGGCAGTGGGCGAGAGACTATTCTAAAAATATGTTTGTTTAAAGGTAGCGGCGTATAGCAAACCACTGTGTGTGCCGCAACGAATGGCGTTTTACGACGTCGTAAAACTAACTCAAATTCACAATGTTTGGCTTTACTTCAGCCGTATTTGCCTTCATTGCGGATGTTATAACAAAGCCAGAGCTGCTGTTGCGTTTTGGAAAACGACTACCGTATGAGTGGTTACTAGTTAGTAGTTACAAGTACAAATGATGTTCAACTTCCAGCTTGCAGTTGGCGTTATGGATTTGGATTAACTCAATCTGAAGCTGAACGAGCGGGTGTCGGAAAATTAAATAATTATCAAGTGTAATTTGGCTTCTCCATGCAGCAGCTTCTCTGAAATTGTATCTGTTGTCATCCGACTCGTCTTTTTAGGCGGAGAATGCGCTGTATCTGTCTCAGCGTTCATCACGGGTGCTTCAAACTGGTCCAGCCGGGTCTATTGCCAGTCTGTGAGAGCTCGAACATACCCGGTCATTTAAAGGGAATAGATCACCTTTAATGGGGGTTTTGAACTGTAAAAGCAGATTTGTAGAGCTGATCGAAAAATGGGTTGTGGTTGAAGATCACTTCGCTACGCTAAGTAATTTCGACACTGGACTAGTGACCCGTTTTAGAAGAAGAAATTTGGGGCGGTTTCGGGGCACGGGACAATCTTTCGTGCCTTGAAGCCGCTCCGAAACGTCTTCTTAACCCTATTACTGTCGGGGGGAAGGGGGCCGAATCGGCCCCCCTTGAGGTTTTTCGCGTACGGGCCATTCATAACTCAACTCAGAATCTTCAAACTTGCTGGCTTTTCCTAACATTTCATTGCGCATCGAATGGTGTACTTTTTTCCAAATTGAATGATCTAGGACAGTTTTTAGGAGGGCGTGTCGGCGTTTTGACACAAAATCTTTGGCATGGTTAAAGCACTCATGGAGAGTTGTGTGTTGAAGAGAAGTGTTAGCAAAAACAGCATCGGTAGAAAATTGATTGTTTTTTCGATGGCTATCTCGAAATTTCCAAATGTTGAATTTTGAAATCATATTTTTTTGAAAAACTTATTTTTTTCACAAAATGATGCAAGTTTTTTTTTTTTTATTTTCAAAAACGTTTAAAAAAACCGGATTGTATGTGAGAAGAAAACATCGCAAAATAATATGTGTTTGAAAGTCAGGGTGAATCTAAATATTTGATGACCTGATGTCAGGTCAAATGCTAAACCTTCCAAATAAGTATTATTGGTGAAAAATGAAAAAACGAGGGTTTAATACATTGCATCAATCCAATTATTTTCAGTATCATGTCATCTTAGTCCCTTCTTGGATGAAAAGGATGAATTTTTTAGTCAGTGACCTTATTGAAGGTATTCAAGGTTCACCAAACACTTTTATTCAATAACTCGTTGACAAGAACATAATAGAGACTCACAAATGTCTAAATGTTTGTATCGTCAATAACGCGTCTTTTGATATGCATTTTGACCGACTTACGTCACCATGACCTTGACCTTGACCTTGGACCCGGGTCAAAATTTCGATTTGATCAAAGTGATATGATTCGAACCGCAAGAGTAGAGAAACACGATTTTTTACCAAAATAAAGTGCTGTATAACTTATATAAAAGGTATTAACGAAACCAAACATTGCTGAAAAACAGGTTTTAACTGTTGACCTCTTACAGTCCAACCATGACGTGAGATCATTTATGATGCCTTATTGTGAAAGACAATTAAAACCCGCCTTAAGTGATTTTTTTTCGGATTCCTCCTAGCTGCCATAGTTTCCGAGATAATGGCAAGGTTTCCTGGAAAATATCATGTTTGACAAAAATAATTTTTGATGACGTCATTTGACCTTGAAGATAATGACCCAAGGTCACCAAAACTTGACAAAAGGATGTTATTGATGCGGACCACACACAAAGTCTCTCTCTCTCTCTTATGGCAGGCGGAGATATGAAGGGGCGAATAAGCCCCCCCCCCCCCGACAGATTCGTATACTTTTCATCCCTCCAGGAATAGGGTTAAAGGGGCCCACTAGTCCTGTGTCGAAATCACTTAGCGTAGCGAGGTAACTCTTTCACCACAACCCATTTTTCGATCTGCTCTACAAATATACTATTTCAGTTCAAACCCCATTAAAGGTGACCTATTCCATTTAAACCAGGGAGGTTCATGACCTGTCTGCCGTTCAACAAGTGGATTAACCCTCGCCCGGGTAGGGCAAGATCACTGCGTGTTCGAGAAGAGGAGGGTACGACCCCCTTGTGTTTCGCCCCCTAATTGAGCAAGAGCTTCGATTAAATAACGATCGTGTTGCGTGTGACGAGAGGAAGCCATTGACAGCCGATTTTAAAGGTTCTGTGGCAAAAGGTGACCTCTGAAGTCATGTAAATGACCCAAATGTCATCAAATCGTAAATGTGTAAAAATGTAATACTGATCGAGATAAAATTGTGAAGGTACATCTTAGTATGCTTAATGGGTGTCAAATTTGAAATCAGCTTCACAAAATGACCTTAAACTGACAATTTCGAAAAAGGTCATGCCAGGTGCCATCTGAGGTCAGTAACCTCGGTTGACCTGTGGAAGTGCATGATCCCAGTGGAACATATAATTATGTAAAATGAATCCCATATTTGAAATCAGCGTCACAAATTGTTCTTGAAACGGCCAGAAGCCAAAATAAGCCTGCTGAAGTCATCGGAGGTCAGTGACCTTGGTTGACCTCTGAATAGGTCAGTCGAGGTCACAATCTCAGCGGAAGCCACAACTGTCACTTGGAAACACCTGTGCAATGTGCACAGGTGTTTCTCATCATGAACAATAAACACTCGGAAACTGCAAATGTGACAAGGATCGATACGACGGAACACTAGTTGCGCCTGACATGAGCTTGGGACACAGGTCACGGGTCATGAATGTTGAAAGTTCGAAATTTGCAGGGTATGTGTCAAATTGTTCAGAAGTAGGGTACGGGATACGGGAAGTTACACTGCAATCGGTTTATAACTACATGAGTTATTTCCGAAAACCGAGGGGTTTGGCATCCCCCCCCCCACCCGGGCGAGGGATAATTCATTTATTTGAATAAATTAAACGGATTATTTTCATTTATTTTGGTATGCTTTAACCTTACGCTTTTGCTTTTGCTTTTGCCTTACGGAGGAACGTTTCTCACCGTCGCCGTTTACCCCCCCCCCCAGGCGCGGGGCGCGTGAAGTCCCCTGTTAACTTCCAAACAAGTAGCATAGAAGTAGTAGCGCGGTAAAAACCAGCATGTTGCCTGTCATCTGAGGGAATCTGATGGTTGTATCATTTTTTGTTTCAGGTCAACGGGTGGCCTTCCAGGTCAAATGAATGACCTAAAATCGACCACGTCCAAAAGTAGCGGTTTCGCTCTGTCCGTCATAATTTTAAAATTATGAACATAAAATGATTTGATTGGCGTCAAAATGTTGGTCGTTGAATTAGGTATCTGAACATATATCGATTTTTGGGTCTGGGTTAATTAATGACCTCTTAGGAACGAAATGCCTCACCATAGATGATAATTACTATGGGCGATAAGCATTAGCAACCCCGACTCGATCACGTCCGGAAAACGATCAGAAAACCTCAAAATTAGAAAGTGATAAATGTAAATAAAAATGCATGTCCCCAGACCAGTTTTGGCTCTTGAATACAAACAAAGTATTTTTTTGCTCGTATCTGGTCAAAAAGTCAAAAAGGTGAAATAAAAAAGACGTCATAAGTTTCTTACACTTAGGAAACCATCACTCAAGTCAAAAATAGAGATATCGCTTGGAAATTTGGTTTGGGTATTTTCAAAACTCAGCTCTCTCACATATATTCCGGTTAAGTTATGTTAGAATTTTTATTTTGTGAGGATTTTTCCAAACAAAATACCCTTTTCTTTTGGGGGGTAAACAAACAAAATTTGAATTATGAAATTGCCATTTGAAGGAGAATAACATTTTACGTCTTTTGTTATTTGTGTTCTCAATTTGATGCAAAACTCCTTTCTACGATTTGTCCAATATTTACCTTTTTGTACGAACGTGACGTCATCAAAACGTCATTATCTCCCGAAATACTTGACTAATTTGGATGCAAATTTTACAGGATGCGTATAATTGTTATAAACTCAGATACTGAAAATTTAAGAAAGATTTGCTTCATTTGTGAAAAGTTATTAAATAAAAATATCAGAGGGTCTGTCAGGTCCACCCCCTTCGTAAGGCGAGGGTTAATGCATGCCTCCTGCACACATTTGCAGCAGTTGTTCACCTTCAACATATGGGGTTTTGAACTGAGATGGCAGTTTTGTAGCCCGTGTTGGGAAACCCCTATATTCAAGTTGTATTGACTGAAAAGACTCTCCAGCCGAATATATTTAACTTTTTGTCGAAGGAATGTGGAACTGAAAAAATGCGGCGCTGGCAAAGGAATACGCATACCAGGGCACTATAACGCACACCTGGGCAGAGGCTATACAATCAGCCAATCAGCTTACAGCTTTCGACTATCTTCGAATCTAATTGGCCGGAGTGCGACTACTTTCGAATCTGATTGGCTGAGCCATTTGGTTTATTTGCGTGACGTAAGGACCCTGACTCAGATATATGTTACAGTTTTGATAAAATTAATTATTTGCTTCCTTTTGTCCTGACGTCATCAGCCCAAATACTAAAACTTAGTTTTTCATGAAATTGAGCACTGTTTGTGAGAAAAACAAATGTCAGAATCGTGTTCGGCAAGCAACTTTACTCATATTTTGCACCACAAGCGCGTTACATGGGACAAACTTTCAGAGAAGTGAAACATTTCCCGTTAAGGATCAGTAAGACCTGTTTCCACTTTATTGGAGGGTGGCAATGCCAGTTGGTTACACGAGGCTAAAGTTTATATTGGCATATAATTTTAGTCATAGAGCTGAAAATGTTCTCCCAAGTATACCGAAAATGCACGTTCAAACTTTCGTAAGCGTTCCACGCAAATAAAAGTGCTTCCAATTTGGTCCGGGCGAGCTGTTGCCATCGGTTTCAGGTCGGTAGAAATACAAACTGCGCGTAAACCGCGTGCCTTTCTTCTTCCTGCAATGATTATGAGTCCCAAATAGACGGGAAAAGACAAAACTTGCTAATAAGTTGTTACATTTACCAGTTAATTTGCAAATCAACCTAATTCATTATTAACGGGAATGTTTCACTTCTTCTGAACCAGTGTTGTCCAATGTACGCCGTCTCGAATGCGTGCAAAATATGAAGTAATTGCGTGCCGAACACGATTTCTACCATTTGTTTCTCCACAACATGCTCAATTTCATTGAAAACTAAGTTTTAGGTACTTTGCGATGCATGACGTCATATGATAGGAATCTTTGGAAATATTAAGAAACCCTCCCCTGCAATATGCATACTGACATAGTGAGTCTAATGACAGGTAGCCAAAGTTAAACAAGTCTACTCTCTTCATCAACTATTTTGATAAAGAAGGGATTGCACTACGACATTTCGGACTTTTAAGAAGGCTACCTAATACACTAAGGGGCCTTTATTTGTTTGCAGACCTGTCAAAACCAAACTTCAAATTTTACTTTCGATATAACCTCGTTGGCGCGTTTTTAACCTTCTAACAATACTCTATTTCAATGGAAATTCCAGACAACTTGGCCATTCTCAACTCAATAATATTATTTAATGCTGAAACATTCGCGCGTTTAATGTCTCTGCAATCCCATATCTCCATAATATTCGACATCCAATCGCCCACAATACAAGTTGAAGGTATGACCACCAGTCGGCCAATTCTAAGCCCTCAAAATAAACAGTTAAATGCCTAATGCAGACATAATTGGAATTCGACTTGGCACCGTCATTGGGAAATCAGTTCAAGATGATGACTTAGAAAAAACATTTTGTATATAGGCGAATATGATTCGGCTGACAGACGGTAGCATCTCCTGCTTCAAACTAGTTAATCGAAGTCCCTTGTCTGTTTATAATGTAGTAGCGTGTTGCGAACATGTTCGACGATCTGACAGCGCACAATGATCGGCGATTGCCACCCGCCGTAGCTTCAAAACGAGGTGCTAAATGAACAAATTATGCAGCTCGGTAAAGACGCAATCAAATCCATCTAATCCCACCCAAATGAATTTTTGCTACAACATGAGGCTTATAATTGCAAATTAAACAATAACGCCTGCAAAAACCTATTTAGTTCAAAAATATCAAGAATTAGTTCGGATTCTATTTGCGACGGCAAAACAACCACATTAACGAAAACAATTAAAAAACATCGCTTTGCACCAAAAACGAACGTCCGTTGGCGGGTGATAAATTGACGCGGATGTATTCGACTCGCACGTACCTTCGCCGTTAAGGCGTACTGGTTTTAATTACGAGCGATGCGCGAGCGCGAAGCTATCCTCATTGAAATACCGGATTTTTCTCACATAAAAGCGGCCGACCCGGCCCGCCACGACCGACGCTGTCCAGAAGCTTATATCTTATTAATCCCGCATTCCCGATTGAAAATCGGTCTTCGCCATCTGATAGCCCCATGCAATGGCATTATGATTATTGACCGTGTTTTTCTCACGTGATGGGTCAGCATGGCGCGTGACACGATGCCGCGTCAGGGTGTCAGAAAGTTGATTATGCCTGCTAGTAGCTGAGAAAACGCTGGACCTATAAAAGCTAAAAATTTGGTTTGTCAACTGGAGGACCCACCACCACTGGCAATGTTGCACAGTCAAACTCTGTGGTCACACGGCACTGCGCACGTGCACCCCTGTTCCCGTCACCGACAAAATTACCTACAAAATATCGGTGCAATACCGGAACCTATCATCTCGGCAACCAAAAGTCGCAAAGACCCACGGTCAAAGCACCAGATGCGTAGAAGGAAACGATCCGCCCGGCGTATGCACATATGTGTATGAATCAGCGGCGGCGTGCACGTGTAAAGTCACTGCGATACAAGCAGCAAATTCCATAGGTTTATGACGTCTATCACTAATTATAAACCTAGGCTCAGACACATCCAGACTCTTGGAGCTGAACACCCACATATTATCCCTACTCCCAAATGTGAATTGTAGATCGGCGAGAGATCCCACGCACAGTCTGAGATAATGAATCAGTGCACAAAAATTATAAGTGTAATTTGCGAATGTAACGCATTAAAACGTCCCACACTCTTGTAAATAGTATATCTCTGACACACGATTCTTATA
This sequence comes from Semibalanus balanoides, assembly GCA_014673585.1. NCBI lineage: Eukaryota > Metazoa > Arthropoda > Thecostraca > Balanomorpha > Balanidae > Semibalanus > Semibalanus balanoides. Next base: position 91,161 of record VOPJ01014982.1, on the reverse strand, counting down.
TAATTATTTCCTCCGTATCTATCACGCACATAGCTTCAGAGAGAAACCAATCATGGGTGGCTACAGAACGATAAATAATAACAAACCAAGCCTTGCTAATAAGTCGCGCGAGTCGAAATCCAATCTAGAGTGAGCACCATCCTCCAAAATCACTCTTGCGCGAGCGTGTATCAAACATGAGCTTATAATTGCAAATTCAACTCAACGCTGCAAAACCTATTTAGTTCAAAGTATCGATTTAGTTCGGATCTTTGCGACGGCAAAACAACACATAGCGAAAACAACTAAAAAGCATGCTTTGCACAAAGCGAACCTCCGTTGGGCGGGTGATAAATTGACGCGGATTTATTCGGACTCGCTCGTCCTTCGCCTTCGTCGTCTTACTGGTACTTCGTCTTACTGGTAATTACGACGGACAGAGCAAGACCGCTATTTTTGGACGTGGTCGATTTTAGGTCATTCACTTGACCTGAAACGAAAAAAATGATATACCATCAAATTCCTCACATGACAGGCAACATGCTGGTTTTTACCGCGTTGCTCTATGGTGCTTGGTTTGGAAGTGAACAGGTGCCTGTCAGCCCCCCCCCTCCCCGTACAGCGAAGGTGAGAAACGGAAACGGTAAGGTGAGGGTTAATTTAGCTGAATTTAGCTGATTTAATTCCGCCCGAGTTGCTGCGTATGTGTAAGCTGAGTAATCTTTGCGTGTGAACCTGCTCGCGATACTTTTTGAAGATGTTCCCTGTCGATTGTAATCTGGCCTTGGTTAGCTGCAGACCATCAGACCCAGAGGTGTACTTCTGCGGTGAGGGTGCTTTGATGTAGCGTCACCTGCATTTCATTTGGAATGTCTCACATCAAGGTATTGCAATAGTAAAGACCATTGCGTTGTGGGCAAGGGTACCTTCTTGTTCGGTGGCAACGTGCAGAAAAACGTCAATTCATGCATTCATTCCGTCTCCGTGTGTAATTGTCTCATTCATTGTGTTGTTTGATTCGTTTATATTTCATAGAAAATGCAAAGTTCTGCCGATAATTCTAGTGGAAGGCTCTGCTGTTGTGTTTTTATAAAGACTCTTGGGCTTGAGGAAGATGGATGATGTCCTTTACATGGAGACATCCTTGGTAGAATATGTCACGCATTTCCATTAGTGATCACGAACTTCTCCACTCATATATTACTTATGATGAATATATTATGCCAGCAAATATCACGATTTAAATGTATGCGATGGGCGTAAACAAGACTGATCTATGTCGAACTAGTCAAACCTTGACCGCGTGTGACAACTCTGTACTCTGTATTCAGCTTACAACTTAGCCTCCAGGACGACAGTAGCATCTATAGGTATCGCTCCTGGTCGACTAGGGTCGGGTGTCGTGGTTAGGATGAGCGGGTGACTTTAATCCGGGTTGGCCCGACGGTCCGCCGTTCAATCGGCGGCTGCTCTGGACCGAGATGCAGCCGGCGTCCCCGCTGAGCCCGACCTGAATGGCCCCGCGGACCGGACTCGGTTCACTCCTGGACTTCTGTGGACGCGACATGAGGCCACAGCGGGTCACCAACAGACGGTCGATGGCAGAATGCCGTGTTAGTAGCCTAACAGGATGCCAGGAGAGGGCTCCCCGCTGGGTGTCTTCGAATGAGCCAGCCCTGCAGGACGTCCAGACATGAGGACACGTGTCTGGGTCACTTGGAGAGAGAGGCCGCCATCTTGAAGCTCTTGTCAGCTGCGGGTGGGCTTCTGGTATAATTTGCTCCAAGACGCTGTCTAGACAGTGACGTCTCTGGAAATGGCGCCATCTTTTCCGTTCAGCAGCGGAATATAACGGGATTATCACACAGACACGTCCAATGTCGATTTGAGCCCACCGGGTACCCTGTGGTGGCTAACTTATCCTATTGTAGATCATACGGTATCGGGCTGGCCGCGTTATGGTGCGATGTAAACAAGATAATGTCCCACTGCGCTTCGTGGAAAAGTTGTCATTCTTTATTGTGTTTTGTGAAAAAGAAGCGGTACGAAGTGTTGTTTTTGTATCGGATCAAGTTTTGTAGTTTTGCTTGCTGTTTTTTTGCAGTGGAGTATGGCAACAACATTAACTTTTGAAACTTTTTTAACTGGCTATCAAACTTTTGATAGCCAGTTAAAAACTTATCTTCTCTTTTAAAATGCAGGGAGATGCTATGGGTGCGATGTGTGGCAACTGCAGCCGACTGAATTACATATCGTTGGCGCCTACCTACCTAATACCGTAGTTATCGGTACCCAAACTGACAGGTGTCTCAACTCCCAACAGTCCACTGCTTGCAGAGTTGACAGTCTGCTTACCAAATTTATTTCCAATTTCCTTTTTAAGTGCTATTTTACGGCGAAACATGACCCTTCATTTTATCTGATTCTATTGGCTCTGTCAAGTTGTCACGTATCGTCACACCCTTCTGCTGGACGGGGCTTCTCCCAATCGCTGGAGGGAAATCGTTCAGCCGTTCGTCTCCGGGTGCTGTGTGTCACCCCCTCCCCGGCCGCCGAGATTGGACTCTGTCCCGTTGCCATGGTAACCGGTGACGGCTGACGTCACTGCCATTGTGAGCTGCCGAATTAATTTGGCGCTGGTCGGGCCGCTGCCCTAAGGCTCGCCTGACGGCAGGACGCCATTGAATCACCACTGGTCACTGATGAGTCACTGGTGTGGCCAGAATTGGATCTATCGTGATGGCGCTGTCATCCTGAGTGGTGCTGTACTCTACTCACTGAGAGCAGACTACAACCTCAACGCAGCTTGAAGTTGAAGAGGGCATGAGGGGTGCGAGGGGAATTGATTGGAGCGCTGATCATACTCTCTCACTGAGAGCAAGACCATACCTCGAACCAGCTGAAGTTGAAGAGGGATGAGGAGTGCTGAGGGGAATTTGATGGAGCGCTGATTCATACTCCACTCACTGAGAGCAGACCACACCTCAACCAGCTGAAGTTGAAGAGGGCATGAGGAGGTGCGAGGGGAATATATTTGAGCGGTGATTCACCTCAGAAGAGTCCGCCGTTTCACGATGTTATAACGACACCGTGGATCCGTGGCCGCCGCCGCCCACTGTGGCGAGCTGCCGGTGAGTCACGGTCCCCGACCTGTTTAGATTCTGCCGACGGCTGGCCTTTGGTGTCTGACGTCACACCTCGGAGAGGATCCAGAAATGGCCCCGCGCGTGTCTGGCGGGCCGAGCAGGGTTAGAATGCGCAACTTGAGCTATCCAGAACGGCACACAAATGGCTTGGGGCGAAATCTCAAAAGTTTCGCACAATTATAAGCACTCGTTGGTTTGCGCTTCCTTATGCATTATGCATGAATAGATGGTTTAAAACAATCTTTTCCGAATGGAAGCTGCTTAAACTGTATTTTGAATCAGGGATTTGTCAATCTTTGACTGAGTGCAGGCGTTTTGAGAGAGAGGCGATGACCCCCTTGACACCTTGTAGTTGTTTGACCCGTCAGTGGCTGAAGTAAGTCCTATGTCTGGGACCGTGGCTGAATCAAGGACTGGGATACTAACTGGGGAAAAGGTGGGTTGCTGTGACTGATGAAGAGACTTGGAGATTGACCTTTGCGACGGACGGTGTGAGTGATGGGTCACCGATTCTTTGCTGAACTGTTACGACTTACCTGTTGCGTTCCGACTGTGCGTGAGGCGTTTGTAACATGCTAAAAGAGGTATCGAGTAAAGATGTAAAACTAAATCACTGAGCTTAGGAATTTATCCTCATTTAGAATGCATACAAGGGTATACTGTATATTATCCATTAGCTGTGCTAGCAATTGACAGAGCTCCTATAGTTCATGGACCAGTTGGCAATCATTTTATTTTGAAAGGAACACAACTCGTGGCGCTCGTTGTGACCGTCTGTAGCCGCCACTGCCTGTCATCGTTACGGCTGGCTTGGCTGGCCTCCGACGACAAGTCAAACAGTCGTGTCTTCCTCCTGGAAAGACGTCTCATACTTAAAACAGTTGAAGTTCCAGCCAAGTACTTTTATATTCCCCGCTTAAGCTTCAACTATAGCTATTGAGGGAAATATAGAACGGGATTTCAACACGTTTGCTCCAACATTTCAAATTAACACTTCAACCAAATACAACTTGATAAATAACACATTTTACTGCATTTCTTATGAAACTTTAACTGATGAATCAACGAACATATTGCAATATTTAACCTCTTATATCTATACTTATATTTCATATTTATAGTCATATTTGCATTGCATTCAGCTAATCCTATGATCCTAGTGCTGCTCTCATGAGGTGGTTTTCCCCCTCCTCCTCCGCGCTGGTTGTGGCCGGATACTCATGGCAGATGACTTCGAAGCGGTACTCTCCGCACGCGGCGTCCCTCCAGGTACCCGTCTCATGCACCATACGGGTGCAGTGCTAATTACCGCCGCCAGCACAGTTGTTCGGTTCGTACTCGTCCCAGTGGACAAAGTCTACTGGTGTGTCGTCTGCCCACGACCAGCCGCCCACGCCGGTTAAGTTGGTGAGCCCCAGCCATACATACTGAAGACCCTGCCACCGGAAGGGAACGAAGTCAGTTCCTACAGCACTAGTCAAAGGGAGTTTCATAAAAATTCCAGAAATTTCATTTTTGCATGAAATAGTCATTAAATATCTCTTTGTGGGAACTGGGAAGCGCGAAGAAAATAAATTTTCCGATAACTTTACTTGAATAAATGATAGTGCTTGACGATGTTTAACTGAACTATGTTAATGGGTGACGCGGCGTTGGAATGAAAGTAATTACCTGCATGTGGTGAATCAAGTTGCTTTCATCTTTGGAATGAATACTGGGCGGCGTTGAGCCTGGCTGGATCTCTTCGCAGGCCAGCAGTGCGTCGCTCCAATACATCGGAGCGAACGGCGGGTTGGCCAGCGACAGGTAGCACTGCTCTCCGTCAAGGTAACTTTGCTACTGCTCTCCGTAGAGCAGCCAGTGCACGGTCGGGCAGTCAACACGAGCAGCAGCCTGGCCGGCAGCCATGAGCAGCAGCGGCAGCAGCAGCAGCAGCAGCAGCAGCAGCAGCGGCGGGAGCGGCAGGGACAGGGACAGTGTCATCCTCTCAGCAGCAGCGGACCAGTGGGCAGTGACATTATCACGCTGTCTGCCGCTCCTATAGCAGGACATCGCGAGGTGGGTCGGCCGAGAATCAGCCTGGAGTGGGAGCGCGGCAGGTGGCCGTCGGAGCCCCATTCAGCAGACAGCACGCGCCACGAACCGCGCAGTCGCCTTGCTCAAGGTCAACCGCCCTGAGGGGTCTGCGGGTCGGACGGGCGGCGCTAGTTCTCGGCGGCGATGATAGATGGCGCTGGCTGCGGTGCTCGCCAGTGAGGCGTAGCTCTGTCCGTCGGGGTCAATAGCGGGTCGGAGACGGGCTATTGGTGTGGCACGGTGGACTGGAATTCACGCGGGGGACAGTCCCGTTAGTCCGGCCTGCTGTCGGGGTGTTCCTGACGACAGACAGCTCCCCGTTAGTCTGGCCTGCTGTCGGGGTGTTCCTGACGAGGGCCAGCCCCGTTAGCCCCGCCTGCTGTCGGGTGTTCCTGACGAGGGCCGGCCCCGTTAGTCTGGCCTGCTGTCGGGATGCTCCATGGTTCCCGACTAACGAGGCGCCGACCTTGGTTATTCTGCCCACTTTTAGAGTCCTTCAAAGCTCCTGGCGAGGGTTAGAAGAATCCATTGGTCTGAGCTGCTGTTGATTCCGATGTCTGTTTTTCGGTAAGATAAACTGGGATATTCCTGATGCTGAATCCGGCGCACTTATGGCACTTATGGTTCCGTCTGATTCATTTCCTTGGCTAGGCATCAAAAAGGAAATGACTGTGGTTTTATTTAGCTGATTCGTGAATTCGTTTTGGCTTCATATGTATTGCTCGAAACGTTTGACCAACTCACTCCGGCCAAAAATGCAAGAATTGGGGAGGGGCAGGAGAGAGGGGCAGGAGCTGCCCCAAGCTTCACTCTCTATAGATAAATAATGACGTAATTGTCCCAAATTTGAGAAAACTTATTTTCTATAAAGTTAAGTGACTTTTCGAGAACCAAAAATCATCATCGTTTTCAGCAGCACTTCATATTTTTACTACAACCGGCGTACATTTGACAACTTTCAGAAGGATGAAACATTCCTTTTAATCCGTGTGTTATTGCTGTTTTTATCATATCTGTAAGGGCCACCTATCAATTATTTCCAATAATTTTGTATTTTGAAAGCCAACTGCCTTACAAGGGGAATTAGGTCTCAAATACCTGTAGTGAACGCGTTAGTGGCATGAATAATATAATCAAAAACGATCAGTTCAAATCAGGCATAATTCTGGAATGAGGCAGGATTTCAGACTGGGTAGGGGAGAGAGGGGAAGGCTATGGGAGGTAATACGGCCACCCCCTCTATACAGGAAACTACCTGCGCTACGACTTCGGCCACAATGCTGTCATTATGCAAAGGAGGCGATACATTCCTGATAGGACGGCCACTGGAGCGTATTAACTCGTCTGAGCCCGAACTGGTGTTGACTGGAAAGGATTCAGGGAACCGGTGCACAGTGGTGACGCCGACCACTGTCCGGGGTCGATAGAGCTTTAAACAGTGGCGCGTCGCGGCCGGCGGGGACGGGGACGCCCTGCCACGCCCCGGAGGTCTGCCACCCACAGCCATCGATCGTCCCATGTCCACTGTCCTCACGTGTGTGTCCCCGACCCGATCCGCCGTGTAACCGAACCCAGGCCACGGTGGTATGCAGATGTCTGCGTACAATGGTGGTAGAACTTCAGGAGGTCCCAACCATTTGATCATTCTCAAATGGTTGGGACGGGGTTTTCTTCTAGAAAATCAAATAACACGCCTGTCTTGTCAATTTAATATCGAAAGCTTGGTGTCATTTTCATAAATTATAAGTTTGAGCGACACGCTTGCTCGTTTTAGTGGTTTCAAAACATTGCTAAAAAGTAAGGTCTGCTTCACGTCAACAAAATCACTGTTGCACTGAGTTATTAATTGCTGCATTGCACAGCAAAATACCGTGAAATTGTCCGGAGACTCCAGTCGAACCTGCTGTCAGGTGTGTGAATAGCGGGAAATGAAACAAAATGTCTGTTTGCTATCGAGCTACACTGCTACCAGCTGACATCAGACAGTGCTGGCGGATGGCAGCTTCATCAATCAAACTGAACGCAACATTCTCACTCAACGTACCTATACGTGTTCAACCCTGTCTATTTGTGGTTTTGAAATGGTTTTCGTGCTTGCTGAGCCTCTCAGAGATAACTTCTCCGGCTCTCCGCTATTCTCGATGCTTCGGTTCGGCGGCTCAGTTAAGTTCATTGATTGCTCGTGGTGCTTTACAGAGAAGGTGTATTTCCTGGGACCAGTGGTCTCGGACCAGGTCTTTGATAGAGGCTTTTCCCTTTTCTACGTGGTGTCCGGCAAGTGGCATCGGATTTGAAGTCGTGCTACTCAACTCTGCATTAGCCTACCGTGTGTTATGTCGTCCAGATGTCTTGGTCAGAGGTCTCTCGGACCTCCCTAGATCTTGGGGCGTTTTGCCTGGTGTTTTTGTGTTGAATTGTTGTTCAAGTGTGTTCGGCACCGTTCTCTGCGCGTCCTAGCAAGTTTGTCAAGCCTTCTCGCGGCGTGTGGCTGTTCGCGCTGCTGATCTGGGGGGGCCATTTCTGTCGATTGATTCAAGCGGATAAATGTCGGCGACCCTTTACCGGTACGACTAGGCTGTCAGCCGATGAGTGGCTGCGCGAGGCGGACGTGTGCATGCACGTCACTCGTGTCAGGCAACTGGGTGCCGTGTTATGAGCGTCGTTGAGGTGCGCGGGGGTCATGCCACTGAGTGGCGCGTGCATAACTCTGCCGCGTGTGGTGCTTGCGGGGTCGTGAGGACTGGTACCTGGCAACTGCAGTGAGCGGAGGGCGGACGCAGTGCGGCAAGTGGCCGAGAGGACAGACCATACAGACAAGACAGACAGACAGACAGACAGACGACGCACCTTGGGCTCCGGGGCTCGGGTCGTGATGGCGGTTTACCCTCTGCTATCGTCACCCTGTTCCCTCGGGCGGCGTGCCAACGTTAGACTAGCCGCCGCTGAGACCGGCTAATGACATAAATTCAGGTGTCGGCGTTTGTCCGGGCGCGGTGCGTGCTGTGTTACGTGCGCCGTTCCCTCCTGTCTGCAATTACGTACGATCTGGCGCTGTCGTGCCCCGGGGGGCGGTAGGAGGCGGTCGGTGAGTTCCGGTCAGGCGGCTGTATCAGCCGCGAGAACGTCTCATAGGCTCGGTCGTGAGGTCCGATCGATTAGGCGTGCCAGGGCGTCGGGGAGGTGTTTCGGTCCTGCCCATACTTGCGCATGATCGCTGCGCACCATCCGGGAGTTCCGGTCTGCCACACGGCGGCTCAGCTGCTGCCCGTGAGGGTCGCGCTCTGGCGTCGCGAGCGGGCCAGCGGGGTGCGCCGCGCAGTCGGAGAGGTTCCGGATCCTGCCAACAGGTCATCCAGCTGTGCCACGGAGGGTTTTTCCGGTCCTGCCACACAGCTGCGCCCAACGGCAGGGTTCCGGTCTCCACACAGCTGCGCCACGGGAGGGTTCCGGTTTTGCTCACCATACGCTCGCACGGTGCAGGGTTCTTCGTCTCGCCACAACCAGCTGCGCCACGTGAGGGTGTCCAGTGTGGCTGTCCACATCCAGCTGCGCCACGGAGGGCTTCGGCGGTACCTGTCCACAGAGCCGCCTGCGCCAACGGAGGGTTTCCGGTCTGCCACACCCAAGCTGGCGCCACGGGGGTTCCGTCCTGCCACACCAAGCTGCGCCACGGCGGAGGGTTCCGGGTCTGCCACAGTCCAGCTGCGCCATGAGGGTGTCCCGGCTGCAATACAACACTGCGCACGGAGGGTTTTCCGATTCTGTTTGCAACCTCAACCAGCTTGCGGCACGGAGGGTTCCGGTACTGCCACATCCCAGCTGCGCCCGAGGGCGCTGAGGGAGGGCTACAGTTCTGTGTCAGGATTTCGAGGCTGGTGAAATGCCAAAGTCAAGGGAGAAATATGCAAGCGTGTCATACGCTTCTACATTTACGCATTCTTCATGCTCCCGTTATAGTAGCCGGGATGGATGCAGGTATGATGGATGTGTTCTAATTAGCTCTGGCGAATAGATACGCACTTCGTCTTCTGTCATGTGCCGAATTATCTCGCATATGCAATTCGTTTTCTCTTACACCTCAAGGTGCTTCATAATTGTGATCGTGACCGAAGGATTAATTATCTGACTACTAGCCAATAGCTGAACTCGCACTCAGTTCGAGTTATTTACTTGTCATCTGGAAAGGTCTCCGTGCTGAATGTACAGCACAGCATTGGTGCTGTGCGGTACAGTCTATCTTCCAGTGTTTTCATTACCGACTGTAATGCGCGGACCGGCCTATGCTCAAACTTCTATCGATTGTCGACCGATAGTCGGATGTCTGCTGTTGTGTTTACCTACCTTCACCTACAAAACATCCACATGCTTAAGTTGAAGTAGTGTATTCAGGCGTGGATCCAGAAGGGGGCGCTAGGGTGCCCCCCGCCCCTAAGCCGGGTCGCGCCTGGAGGGCGCAACTTCTTGTATGTGCTCCCCCTGACCGAAATCCTGGATCCGCGCCTGGTGTATTGATATAGAATTACATACATTATGTCCAACACCGCATCGGCATGGTATGTGTCCTACTTAATGTGTGACGTGTCGTGATTGTTGAAGCCTGAATTATTGTTGTCATGCAACAACAAACAGTACAAATTTATGATTTACCGATTTTTTACCAATGATTGCGAATTTACCATGTCAGTCGCAGTGCACGTTGCGCTCTTTTGTATCTCATCTGTTAAGATTCATGACGGTAAATAAATTTAGTCTGGCAAGATGGTTTGAGTCCCGACAGCCGATTTTGTGGATGTGGTATTGTTTCATGAGATTGAGTACGACACATCAGGGTCTGAGGATGCTCATTGCTTAGCGGAAATGAAATTGCATTATCCTGATTGACCTAGATAAGTAGGCTTATTTACTAAAAGCATTTCACTATGGAACCTTCCTCCGTTCATTCTGTGAGGTCCAGATTCTGGATATTTGCAGGCTGCTACCCACTTGGCCGACATTAGCTCCATTCCCCTTCCTGATGAATATTGAATGTCTGCAACATGTCAACACACCAGGTATCGAGGTCAAGCAGGGCGATCATTAGCACGATTAAGTTGGCCTGCACTGCGCATGCATTATGCAGATATCGTTTATTTCTAACGTGCCTGCAAAGGAGCATCAGTGATGCAGCTGTTGATGACGTGCTCCGGGACACTTGATATATCTGCCATAAAAGCCGCGTCGCGACGGGAGGACGGCGGCCGACGGGTTGTCTGGCTGGAGTTATAGTTGATGGGAATACCTGCAGTGTGAAATGATGTTCCGCATTGATCGGTACTGCGACGCAAAACTGTTGGAGCGGCTGTCGCCGCTCCAACGGTTTCCGACACTAGGCGCCGGAGTGGTTTGGCGGCGACATGTTTTCGGCTAACGACTTTGAGATCTTCGGACGTGGATCATGNTTACGTCATCTGTGCGTCATAATCATACGTCAACTCGGCCAAAATCAGCCAATCAGCGATTGGAGTTACCGGGTATACCCGGTCCCGACTTTTAGGACTGAATATTACATAATTCAGAGGTTTCTTTGAAAATGTGAAAGCGTCACAAGTCATTTTCGAGCATGCGCCACAACTTGGCTATCTCAACTCAAAACCCAATGTTAAAGGTGAACTATTCCCTTTAAGGATTGTAGGTATTTTTTTAAACTACTGCTAGGCACGACTTCATCAAAAGTGACAACGCCACCAATAAGCAAGCATATATAAAAGCAAATGCCTTTAGTGTGATAGTTTGTCTTAGTATGCTGCATTCTAGCACTCTGCAGTAGTTCTGCAGCAGTGCATTGTCATCGTTCCGTTCTCGGGCGTTTCGTTTAGGTACCACTGGATGCTCTGGTCGGGCGGCCGGCGGTCAGCAGCCACAGGCCACTTATGCGCGGCTCCCGCGGCGGCCATTTGTGGTGCAGCGTTCTGTCAGTGTGGCCGGTCTGGTACGAGTCACCACTGTCACTCGCCGGACCCAGGGGTGGGGCTGTGCTGAGCGCCGCTGTCACTCGCCGGGCCCGGGGGTGGGGCTGTGCTGAGCGCCGACTGAGTCGTCCCGGGCCCAGGGTGGGCCTGTACGCTCTAACTGACGCGCTCCGTGCCCTTTACCCTTCCCAGAGGGACAGGGTAAGCAGACAGTCAACGTCGAGGTATTGTATGCTCTGTGTCGGGAGTAGCCCCGGGCAGAAGACGGCGATGGTCAAGAGACGAGACGCGACGGCGATAAAATGCTGTGTTAAGTAGATATTTAAAATTCAATAAATATTGAATGAAAGGTTAATTATATAAATAAAGTTATATAAATAAAGAAATACTAACTGACAATGTGATTTCAGAAAGGAAACATGTTTCAAATAGAGAAAAATGAATTGAAATAAGGGATTCACAAGAAAATCGCGCGGTCTCGCAATGGAGACTGTTGCAGCACAAACGTCCTTTCAGGGTTCGAATAGCCATTTAAACACATGCTCGGTAATGATTATTACATGATTGTTGTATAACCCATAACGGTAACGAAATGCTCGTAGGTATATACCTTCTGCCGGATGGCACGTACCAGAATGTTTTCAGCACAACCGAGATCAACAGTTGCCCCAATCTATACAAAGGAATGATCAATAACATGGCAGTAATTACGAGCGAGCGCGAAGCGCGGAGCGAGTCCTCATTGAATATCGGATTTTTCTCACATATAAGCGGCCCGAACCACCGGCCGGGCCAGCCGCCCGACCGCGACGCTGGTCAGAAAGCCTTAATATCATCTGAACCCCGCACTCCGAATTGACAAGCGGTCCTTCGCCAATATTGAAGTAGCCCCATGAATGACATTTATGATTACTTGACATGTTTTTTTAAATAGCATGTGATGGGTCAGCACGGCGCCTGTTGACACGTGCCGCGTCAGGGGGGTGTCAGAAAGTAATTATCCCTGCTAGTAGCTGGAGGAAACGGCTGGTACCTATGAGCTAAAATTTGGTTGAGCTGGAGACCACACCACTGACAATTTGGCACAGGTAAACTCTGGGTCACACACTGCACGTGCGCAGACGCTGCAACCCTGCTCCGTCCACAACAAATTACCCTACAAAACACGTTGCAACTACGGACCTACTATCTCGGCAACCAAATGTCGCAAAGACACGGGTCAAACACAGGACGCTAGAGAAGCGATCCGCCGGCGTATGCATATGTGTCGATCAGCGGCGCGTGGTACAGTGCAAAGTACGGCCATATACAAGCGCAAATTCATAAGTTTTTTACACGTCTTACCACAATTTAAATTTCAGTGCTCAGCACTATGGGACGTGAAGGCGATGAAACAAACCACCAATTTGTAGACCTATGTACCGTCTCTAAAATGCTATTCAAAAAATTATTAGCGATTTTGTATGCAGTAGTTTCACTGAGCTTAAAAATCTGTCTGTAATATTTTTACTTAACGATTTTATAATATTGCTCCTTAATTTACCCGCCGTAGCTTCAAAACCAAAGGTGTGCTAGAACGATTAAAAAATGATGCCGGGCTGTAAAAGCGCAATCAAATCAGCATCTAATACCCCACCACAATGAATTTTGCCCTACAAAACATGAAGGCTTATAATTGCAATTAAAAATAAACCGGCTTCAAACGCTTATTTAGTTTAGATCGATTTACGTTCGGTATCTTTTGCGAACGGCAAAACAACACAGCGAAAATAATTCAAAATGCATGCTGTTGGTCACAAGACGAATCTTCCGCTGGACGTGATAAATTGACGCGGATTTATTCCGGACTCGCTCGTCCTTATCGCCGTTGTAAGCGTCTTACTGGTGATATTACTACCACATGTTATTGATCATTCCTTGTATAATATATTCTCATTGCCATCATGGCAAGAAATAACCATCGAACCAATTAAAAGTTGCCCAATCGCATTATGTTCAGGCGAGGGACATTATGCATACGCCGGCGGTGAGCAGCCCGAGCGACAGTTCTCGAAAGTCAGTCAGCAGCAGCTGTCGGCGGAGACCCGGCTGCGCGAGGTCATTACCACCGTCGATGAGCAGCACGTGCCGTGGCCTGCGCTTTAGTGCCGTCCGAATGGCCAGGTGCGGAATGATTCATCTGGGGGACTGGCGCTGCACCGTCCAGCGCAGGATAAGGTCAGGATGCGCAGTGAGCTGGACAGGAAAAATACCGCCCACCACCAGCGGCATGGTAACTGAAAACGATGGAGAGAATGGAGTTAAGGAGAGAAATCAATCTATTCAACCAAAGGGTGCGGATGGGAAGACCTGTGGGCAACAGATGCGAGAACGGACAGACAAAAATGTCATTCCGTAATTGTCGCACTGGCAGCTGCGACAATACCAGCAGAGGAGCCCGCGGCGTGTTCCGTGACTCGCTCTCATCGCTTGGAAAGGGCGTCTGAATTCTACTGAAACGCTACATATTATAGAATGACCCATGACGGCAATTAGCTGTTCATACCTGCTACTTAAGGTTAGAGACCTAGGGATAGTTCAGGGCTATGTAGGTTCTCATGAGTCATGAAGACGCAACATGCAAACCACAGCTGGAATCTGTTCGGCTAGCATGCAAACTACGGCTGGATGAGACAACATGACAGTTTTACGATACCATCATTCCTGTTTTACGTGTAACGGTATCGACGCAGACTTCCTAAGTATAATCAATGCTTCTGTGTGGCTGCTTCTACGGAAGTATTGCGGTCTAGCTGACTCGCTTATATTCGTTTTCAGAAGCTCTGGGCAAGATGATATCAGCTGTAGCATTGATTGACAGTACAACCAATAGTTTGTTTAAATGAAAACGTCATATCACAAACGCTATGTTATTTGATCAGTGGTAGGTAAGTGACAGTGACATAACTGACCGCATGTTTGACTGGCCTCAGCTCTGCTGCTGCCTCTGGTATCTCCACTTCAGATGCTCGGGTCAGACAGGGACGGAGAGCAGTGCTCAGCTGTTGCCGTCTGCCGCTGTCTCCCGTCTCCGTCGCGATGCTCTCCCGTCTCCTTCACGATGCTCTCCCGTCTCCTTCGCGATGCTCTCTCGTCTCCTTCGCGATGCTCTCCCGTCTCCTTCGCGATGCTCTCCGTCTCCTTCGCGATGCTCTCCCGTCTCCTTCGCGATGCTCTCTCGTTCCTTCGCGATGCTCTCTCGTCTCCTTCGACGATGCTCTCCCCGTCTCCTTCGCGATGCTCTCTCGTCTCGTTCGCGATGCTCTCTCGTCTCCTTCGCGATGCTCTCGTTCCTTCGCGATGCTCTCCCGTCTCCTTCGCGATGCTTCTCCCGTCTCCTTTCGCCGATGCTCTCTCGTCTCCTTCGCGATGCTCTCTCGTCTCCTTCGCGATGCTCTCTCGTCTCCTTCACGATGCTCTCTCGTCTCTCTCGCTCGCTCCTGACGGCGCTGGGCTGGGAACAAAAGACGCTCTCCGCCGCCCCCGGGCGAGTGTTCGGTGGCCCGTGACCCCTGCTGAAGACCCCATCAAACACTGGCACCGCTACCACCGCACTGGTGGCCGCGGCAGCGCACAAAACTGGCGATAACACAGTGGAGCAGCACAGGCCCGAATTTCATAGCATGTAGCGCAGACGTCACTTGGAACGTCTGGAAAACTGCCTGAAATATGGGACGAGGCTTCAATACTTCGAAATAATGAAACATGTTTACGATGAAGATCAAATAACAGTTGCACCAGAAAATAAAAGAAAGCAATTGTATATTATGACTTTCGTTTTATGTTTTTGATAAACAATGTTACAACTTTTTGCAATAGATAAATAATTCATCCGCAATATACAAGTATTCGGGTCACATCAGGAGAAAGCCTTTCGGTATTGCGTTTTCAGAGTGATGACTTTGGTAGATCACCACGGAGTTGAAGCATGCTTTGTTTATATGTCACACTAGCAATGTAGACTGTACTGTGGCAGGATACGAATGCTGCCGCAGTCTCCAATAAATATCTTCGGTTCGATTCTCGCCTTTGGTCACTACTCGACCAGCAGCGGAGGTCGGCAGTACGTGGGTAGTCGGTGGTGGCCGACGACCGACGGAAGTAGGAGGTCGGCGGTCGGCGGTCGGCGGTCGGCGGTCGGCGGTCGGCGGTCGGCGGGCGGCGGGCGGCGAGCGGCGAGCGGCGGGCGGTGGGCGGTGGTCAGGGTAGAGTTGCACGTCATTAGCGAGTTCCAGCTTCCCGGCCGTTGATTTCCGTCGATTGAGATGTTCTCTGTCACTGTCCGTCACCAAACTACGCTCCCCTCTCGCGGGACTCGTCCCCAGTTCGACCCAGCTCGATCCCGTACCCTGTGCCCCCGGTCGACCTCGAACGTATCGGATCGTCACATTGATGTCTAGAGAATTGTGCTGGAGCATCAACAAACGCGGTCATAAACAACTGTTGGCCATGGGCCGGGCTTATCGCTGGGTGTCCATTCATTTCGTCCATAGACTTGCATCGGGTATCAGTCTAGGTCATTGTAGATAGTGGCTGGGCATTTGGAGGGAACTTTGGTCATGTATCTCAGTGGCCTTTAAGTTTGTTTATAACAACTTGGAAATGTAATACATAAAGGGCATAGTTCGTCAAGAATGGATTATGTTAATATAACGATTCATTAATTGTGATACAATACTGACTGGAGGTAGCCCATGGGTCTTCCATTGGGACCAGTCATTTAATATGGTCGGGTATGGCCTAAGAGTAAGTGGGCTTGGGCGGACCGGAATTGAGTCTGAAACACTTGTGGCGAGCATTGCAATAAGCCGTCACGTGAAACAGCTATGAATGAGTAGACGATTTTAATGGAGTGGGATTCTCACGAATGTTCGACATTTGCTACATTAACCCTCGCTCGCCCTGATGGGGGTCATTTTACCCCCCTCCCCTGAGGTTTTTCCGGAATAGCGGGAAAACGGCGGCAGGCAGCGCCGCAATATTTTGTACAGCTGTTTGGAAATCGATTTCCAACACTTTGTCAAAAATTTGACATCAGGTCATCTCAGGTCAGGTCACCAGGTTACGTCAAGTGACCCTACCTTCCTAAATGCTTGTGATCGTGCCAAAGCCGCAGTTTTTATCTGAGGTATCTAAAAGGCTATTGCAGGTTTGTATGAGATCATAATTACCTACAATTTATGAATATCGAATTGTTGGCATCGGTGACCTAAGGTCAGGTCAATTTCCTGACCTCCCCATTATAAGTGAACGGGAAAATAAACAAGTGCTTCCTTCTCAGACAATATGCATTGGATCAGACTGGTTTTATCAAAATCATGTTATTTAGCTCATTCTGGATTACCAGTACAATTGTGCTCAGTGATCTCATACAGGGGGCATCTGGAGGTCATCTGAGGTCATCAGCAATAATTTTACTTCATAACTATTGATAGAATAAAGATAGAGACAGCGGATGACACCACTGTGTTTTTCTCGTCTGGTCGCGTTGTCTCATATGCAACATGACCTACCTACCAATTGACCTCGACCAAAGGTCAAATTTTGAAGTTGACCTAACCGGGTCACCAATATATGATTCAAAGCGCCTTAGCTAGACAAACACGATGGTGTTAACATCATTGGTCTGTCGTTTTTAGATACAAATCTATTCAGGAAAACAAGTTTTATAAAAAAATAACATTTTTGACCTTTGATTACCTCTAGAGCCTAAACTATTGACCTGAGCTCAATTTTGAGAACATCAGGTGCAATTTAACTTTTCAAGAGCTTTCGATTGTTTTTTCTGTTTGTTCCTCGCTATGATAGTTCTCGAGATCCAATATTAACCTGAGATAAAAATGCTCTCTTCAACTTCGAATATCCATGTCGAGAGCTTTGGAACGCTTGTTTCTGCGTTCTTCTATCCCTTCAAGTTTTCGAGTTAGACGGGGTCATTTTTAGCCCCACACCATGGCGAAGTTGTCTCCGAGGCCCACCAGGGCGCGGGTTAAAGTGATTGAATTCATTGGAATAGAGGAGATTTGTGAAACGAGAATGAATGAAAAGGAGATACACATCACGGCAGCAACTCTTTGAGTCCCGATCAATCATACAAATCAACCCACCAGTCTAAATCTCTTGAATATTGTCAGTTGGGTGACTCGGAGCCGTCATGACAGTTGACTCGTGACTTGTGTACCTGTACCCTGTGTATCCTCAGGAGGGCTCGGTGGGCCGGGCCGCCGCTATGACGGATGACTGGTGACCTGTACCCTCAGGAGCGCTCGTGGGCCGGGCCGCCGGCTATGACGGATGACTTGGTGACCTGTCACCCTGTGTACCCTCATGAGGGCTCGTGGCCGAGGCCGCCCTATGACGGAAGACTGTGGCCTGTACCTGTGTACCCCTCAGGAGGGCTCGGTTGGCCAGGCCGCCGCTATGACTGATGTGGACTGGTGACCTGTACCCTGTGTACCCTTCAGGATAGGGCTCGGTGGGCCAGGCACGCCGTTATGTACGGATGACTTGGTGACCTTACCCTGTGTACCCTCAGGACTGGGCTCGGTGGGCCGGCCGCCGCTATGACGGATGAACTGGGACCTGTACCCTGTGTACCCTCAGGAGGGCTCGGTGCCAGGCCGCGACTATTGACGGATTGGACTGGTGAACCTGTACCCTGGTGTACCCTTCAGGAGGGCTCGGTGGGGAGCCGGGCCGCCGCTATGACGGATGACTGGTGACCTGACCCTGTACCCTGTGTACCCTCAGGAGGGCTCGGTGGGCCAGGCCGCCGCTATGACGGATGACTGGTGACCTGTACTCTGTGTACCCTCAGGAGGGCTCGGTGGGCCGGGCCGCCGCTATGACGGATGACGATGAGAGCCCGCAGCGGCAGTGGCCGTCCGCGCCTCAGCGTCTCCATCGTCACAGAGCCTACCTCGGCGTGGCGGTGCGCAGTTCAGAGGCTACGCAGAGCCGGCAGCCATGTTGGCCTCATCCTGCTGCTCATTGTCTACACAGCCGGCGGGGCCAAGGTAAAATAGCTGGAAAGCTTAGTGTAGGAAATCGCATGAAAATCGCGCAAAAATATCCGTTTTATGGTTGTGAATCTCATGGTAGTTGTTGAGTTTTGGATTCAAATAAGTCATTGCAAAAATAAGGACTACATTTCCAGAAATCGTCTCAATATAAAGACATTGAAAGAAAGAAAGAAGGTGCATTCGCCAGCAACATCAACTGGTTAGGTAGTATCGCTTGCAATGTTGTTGGACATGTTCAGCCGATTGACCCATATGTTTATTCAAAGTGTTTTGGTATATTAAGCTTTACCGCCAGTACTTGAGTCTAAAGCCACCTTCTCGTTTCATGTTTTAGCATAGAGAGAGGCTGCATGTATGTTTGACGACACGTGCCCGCCAATATCCAACCTTATCTAGAGCCCCGCCCATGGAGATCACGTTTCTTTGGACGGAGACGTGATCGTGACCCTCATAACCTCCTGTCTTCGCTTCTCAGTACATTTCGTTCCCTTAGAATCTAAGCTATCTAAGTTAGATATTTAAGTTATCTAAGTCAGATTTCTAAGTTAGATATCGATTGTGTCACGCACCCTCACCCTCGCTCATCTGTTCCGTTCCATTGTTTATCTATCACCCGGCCTCCACCTTTTTCCCATCAGTATCAAGCGCGCACCACACCACACCATCCTGCACTCTGTGCACATCTCTTCCTCGCCACATATTTCGCTCCGTGTTGACTTCCGTCTCGGAACACGTTTTTATCATTCCCAGCTTTCTCAGAGTGTGTTTTGACTGCGTGCGGGTATCCTCTCTGGGACAGATATTTCAGGACATAGAGCTGCCCAGTGAGACCGCCGAGTTTGAGCGCGTGTACAGCGACGTGATGACGCGTCGACAGCACCTCGTCTGGCAGATCGTCAACAACACCGACGTCATCAACCTCGACCGGCTGGTGGGGTAAGTGACGTCATCAAACTCGACCGGCTGATGTGGTGAATGCATAGGCGTAGGAACAGGGGGAGGGCGTGGGCCCTGGCCCCCTCATTTTTTGCATGTTTTGTAAATATGTTGTTGCATTGGCGAGAAAAGTTTGTGATGGCAAAAGATTCGCCAAGACGAGAAGAGCCCAAATCTGCAAAGAAATATTTCATAGGTAGGGGCTTCTCTCAAGACGAGACCAGCGTTTCACTCCCCCCTCTCTTCCACTTTTCGTGACGTTCCTACGTTCCTGGGTGAGTAACGTCCAATGTTTCGTCTCTACGTGGTCCTACCGACCGTGTCATATTCGGTTCGCCGCTACCCTTCGTACAGCCTGGATGAAGATGGTGACTGACTGAAGATGAAGGATTGCCGGCTCACAGCGAGCTTCCTTGAATCCTCGGTCGGCATGGTTACAGCCCGCGGTGGTGAAAGGTCGCCACCGGGGTCACGGTCCTATCCGTGTTCAGCGGGCTGGCCTAACTGTCAGGGGTCGGCCGCTGGCATTGGTCACGGTCCTACCCGTGTCACTGGCATGGTTCACGGTCCTACCCGTGTTCAGCGGGCTGGCCTAACTGTCAGGGGTCGGCCGCTGCATTGGTCACGGTCCTATCCGTGTTCAGCGGGCTGCCAGCTGTCAGGGTCGGCCGCTGGCATCTGGTCCGGCCTATCCGTGTTCAGCGGCTGGGCCTAACTGTGAGGTCGGCGCTGGCATTGGTCACGGTCCTTCCGTGTCAGCGGGCTGCCTAACTGTTCAGGTCGGCCGCTGGCATAGCGTCACGGTCCTATTCCGTGTTTCAGCGGGCCGGCCTAACGTCAGGGGTCGGCCGCTGTATTGTCAACGGTTCCTATCCGTGTTAGCGGGCTGGCCTAACTGTCAGGGGTCGGCTGCTGGCAATTGGTCACGGTCCTATCCTGGTTCAGCGGCTGGCCTAACTGTCAGGGGTCGGCCGCTGGCATTGGTCACGGTCTATCCGTGTTCAGCGGCTGCCTACTGTCAGGGGTCGGCCGCTGCATTGGTCACGGCCGTATCCGTTTCAGCGGGCCGCCCTAACGCAGGGTCGGGCCGCTGGCATTGGTCACGGTCCTATCCGCATGTTCAGCGGGCCGGCCTAACTGTCAGGGTCGCCCGCTGCATGGTCCACGGTCCTATCCGTGTTCAGCGGGCTGGCCTAACTGTCAGGGGTCGGCTGCTGGCATTGGTCACGGTCCTATCCCGTGTTCAGCGGGCTGGCCTAACTGTCAGGGGTCGGCCGCTGGCATTGGTCACGGTCCTATCCGTGCTTCAGCGGGCTGGCCTAACTGTCAGGGGTCGGCCACTGGCATTGGTCACGGTCCTATCCGTGTTCAGCGGGCCGGCCTAACTGTCAGGGGACGGCCGCTGCATTGGTCATGTCCATAATCCTGTCAGCGGGCCGGCCCTAACTGTCCAGGGGTCGGCCGCTGGCATTGGGTCACGGTCCTATCCGTGTTCACGGGCTGGCCTAATGGTCAGGGGTCCGGCCGTGGGCATTGGTACGGTCCTACCCCGTTGTTCAGCGGGCGGCCTAACTGTCAGGTCGCCGCTGGCATTGGTACGTCCATATCCGTGTTCAGCGGGCTGGCCTAACTGTCAGGTCGGCCGCTGGCATTGCTCACGGTTCCTATCCGTTTCTCAGCGGCTGGGCCTACTGTCAGGGTCGGCCGCTGGCATTGGTCACAGGTCCTATCCGGTCAGTGGGCTGGCCATAACTGTCCAGGGGTCGGCCGCTGCCATTGTCACGGTCCTATCTGTGTTCACGGCGGCCTAAAACTGTCAGGGGTTCGGCCGCTGGCATTGTCATGCCTATCCGTGTTCAGCGGGGCCGGCCTAACTTATTCGGCCGCTGGCATTTGGTCACGTCCTATCCGTGTTCGCGCCCCTGGCTGGCCTAACTTCAGGGCGGCCGCTGGCATTGGTCACGGTCCTATCCGTGTTCAGCGGGCTGGCCTAACTGTCAGGGATCGGCCCTGACAGCGCGGCTTAACGTACCGCCAACTTCGGGAGATCAGTCAAGTGACTTTGACCTCGATCTGTATGGCCTTGACTGTGACCGGCTATCAGGGTAACTGGTCTGATCAACATCGACAGAGTAGTAAAGCCAGGTCATTAGTTCTGGCCGACTGCTGTGCTGTGACGTCATCCACCTCAGCGTATTTATTATGCAGCTTAAATTCGTAACTTATGCTGTATTGCTAGTCTATTTGGTTTATACTTATATATTTGTTTGAAATAGGCTGTTCACATATCAGCACATATATTCCTGCTGGGGAGCTTTCATTTGGCTACTTTTAACTTTATCTCCTATGTGTGCACTATAAATTCAAGCGAATGTCCGTGGCTGTTCCAGTCCTGTCAATACTGGTGTATTTCTCGCGAAAAATGTCCCCATTAGTATGAATCATTGTCCGTAATACTGTTCCGATGGGGGCAAAGATAGACTGCAAACGACTTTGGGTCAATGGCGATCTGCTGCCGGTTCCCAGGGTTGTCGTATGATATTTATGTATGCATGTCTCATTCCAATAGACATCGCTGGCATTGCACACACCAGTTTCATGCTTCAGAAAATGCCCAGAATCACTGTTTCAGAATTTGTCGGCTATTGGTGCAATTACCCTCACTCGTAATGCAATTTTCTCCCACATTGGCCATACCTGGTGCCTGTCTTGGACGAGATGCTCCCTCATCCTTTCAGCTTCTGAAGAGCAAAAACGCGCGCCACAACATATCAGTGTCCTTTCTGACCTTTGTGTCTGACAAGTTAACTGAGCTTATTTATTTGTTTTTACATGTAGAAAGTTCCTGCATTTGGTAGTGGATATGTTGGATCTGTCCATTTTCTGGTATGCATGAATTTCTTCCGTATCTCCGACTCCCGTTACTATTGATCGACACAGTCAGCGGTTAAATCTGAACAGTAACTTTAGCCTTTAGTTTCGGCGCCGGCAGTGCTAACCTAATAAATAAACTGGTCCACTCCGAGCTCGGCCGTCTTCCGTTTAATTTCTAGTATCGGTGCTGCCCGCACTTTATCTAGCGGAGTAGTCGCTCTTTCATTTCCAACTCGACGCTATCGGGCTGGGTCGCTCGGGGCCTCACATTAGAGCTGCCCCGCCACCGCTGTCACCCTCCATGAATGATTGGATGTTTTCTGCGGACATGAAAAATTGCGTCTCCCAACGGATCCGGTGGCAAAGCGGGGGTTTCTATAACGGACGGGTCTCGACTCTCCATCTACTGAGTGCTGGCGGCCTAACGTTACGAGGGGTCTTTTGTAGCAGATTCGGCCTCAATAGATTCTCGGCGGTTTCAAATGAGATTCGGGGAGGTCTGAAATGGGCATATGATTCATAACCTCCTCCACACGACCGCAAAACTGGCAGACTGGTCAGGAGATTTGAAGTTGTCAAGGAGTGCTATACTAGAGACTAAGGTAGTCTTGACAGAGAAGAGGTCGGACGCATGCCGCCGGCGTCAACGATGTTTCTAGAGGAAGCTGCAGTCAGTTTATACTGTCAAATTTGTTTTGTTGTGCGCAAATGAATGCTCTGAAGCGTTAAAGGGAAATAATCACCTTTTATTTTTGTAAGCAACAATTTCTTAGGCTACCTTTATGGTTTAACAATGATTTAATATAAATTTAAGAATTAAATACAATTATTTCCATATTCAGTGTTTTAAGTTTTGGCAAATTAAAAGTGAGTACACATATCATCTTTCATTTAAAACTCATGAGTAGCGTTACTATTTTCCTATCACTATTTGAAAGCGCGCCATATCTGGCGCCGGTGTTTCAAATTTGTTCAACTCACAACTGTGACCTTGATACCGCACAGATGTCCCACAGACAAATCAAGGTTTGTGGTATAAGGTTGGCTTTCAAGCGACTGATCGAAAGGTTTTAATCAACAGGATCTGTATCCCCATCAAAGTCTCAAAGTCGAACTGTAAAATCAGCTGAGCTTGTGGATAAAATTCAACAGATGGTGGATCCACATCAAGCAGCCAAGAAAAGCATCTCTGTCCCCAATATTGCCAAGTCGTTGGGCATATCCACGACAACTGTGTGGCGAATTATGCGAAAGAAGCTGGGCTGGGTGACTGGCAAGCTTTCGGCGCACTGCATCTACGCTTTTTAGCGCACCATACTGAGAGGCAGTCCAAACTTCCTTTTCGTTTCAAAATGGCGCGTTCCATCATTTCTTGCCTCAAAATTGAGGCCCATTACATTCCATCTGATTAAATGTTTCTGGATAATTTTTGCACATATAGGGGTGGGGAAAGAACGGGGCACGTTCTGTTCACGGGGCACATTATGTCACCGGGGGTTTACTCGTGAACTTACCCAGGTAATACTTGTTTTGTTTTTACCGTTAACATATGTTCCTTTTGTGCCCTTGCAGTGCCCGGTTACTATCAAAGCAACAACAGCCTGCGACCAGATTGGTCCAATTTAGGAAAAAGTTTGTTTTTCAACAGAAATCCAAACTTTTTATGAAGTGAAACTAAATTTTGGTTTGTGGCAATTCAGATAATGTTAGTGGTCTTGAAATGTTGTCATGGGCTATAGGAATGTCGAGAACATTGTGCTGAGCGTTATTCCTGCCCCATTCTCCCAAGTTTTTCAGTAAAAAACAATTAAAATGTGACCTGTGTCGAGTGGGCTAGGTTCCTGTCAACCCAAATCTGGGCAGGTTCTGTCACTGAATCTGTTCATTGAATTCCCTAGTCGTATCGCTTATAACGACCATACAAGTGATTGCCTTTGTTTACAGATATGGTAACACTCCACTTACAAACCTAACCGAATCGGGTGGTGTCGAATGCATGCCTCTCCACGAGCGGCCAGATTAACGTTAAACCTGAGGGGGCAGAATTCTGCCCCCCCCCACCCAGAAAGAATCTCGAGAAAACCTCGCTAGGCCGAATTTTCGATGGGAAGAACACCATTCTATTGGTCGTGACACAATCTTTCTTTTTGTACCCCGATTTTTTTTTTTTTGTTCAAAAAAATGGAGGCCCAACGGGGCAACACATTCGAAAAATATTGGATTTTTTGAAAGGTCATTTGGGTTAGCCATGTCATTCACGAATATTATTTTGTGCAAAAAGCGTTTTTTTGAGCTTCTAATTGTCATGGTCTTAATGTAGAACACACCGGAAAAAGTTCAAAAATGAAAAAATCAATAGGCGTACTCAGGAACTCTGATTCGTGCATGGATACGCCAAGAATAAACGGCTAAAAAATGCCAGTTTTGGATCGTATATAGCCGTCCATTTTTTACACTATGATGGTGGCGAATGGAATGAAACCCTCTCTCCCCCCTGCAGGGACACCACAAATGAACCGTTCGGTGATAAACACGCAAGTTGCCCATCAATGACAGACATGTCCCCCATAGGTGACAGAACGTGCCCGTATAGGGGCAGGTTCTGTCAAAATGATCATCGCCACAATATCGACACTGTGCCCGAAAACCAACTGAGATATCAACTTGAAACTCCCTAAAAACGATTTGAAGCTATCGATGGTAATTAACACCGTATTGGAAAGTTCAAAACACCAAATTCTGAAAAGTGTGGCCCGCCAGGGCCAATTAGCAAAAAAAGTGACAGAACGTGCCCGCCGCCCGGTCTCCCCTACTCGTAAAAAACTAATTATTTTTGCAACAATAAAATCTAAAAATCCACGTACTTCATCATATTTATGGTCTTTCTACTGCTGATTTAAAAGTAACATGCATTATTAAAAACCCTGTATGTGAGAAAAATCCGGTATTCAGTGAGGACTCACTGCGCGCTTCGCGTTCGCTCGTAATAACTATAGCAAGTAGAGAGGTATGCGCGTAAGAAACACGAGTTATGGTTCATATGCATTATGCATCTCATCACATTTTGACAATACTAAGTAGTATTGTCTGTATGTATTTCAGACCACGTGAGACCCCGTTTTTTTGGCGATAAATTGTTAAGGAATGGCCGAATCCGAATCAAATTTTCGCACAGTCTATTTATTTCAGCCCAGGCGCCGATTTCTGTCCGCATAGTCTGTTAACAAAAAATCAAAACTTATGGTACTTGTCATTGACTCGTAACGTTAAGATCTGCTCGATAAACCAATTCCCAGTGACCCCACAGTAGAGGCTACCATGACGTAGGATGTGCTTTGTGACCTCAACAGCACGAAACTTATGACGATTATGACGATAAGACAGCACGTGTTTTTGGGGGGGCACAACCTACGTCACGATAGCCTATGCTTTGGGAATGGGCTACCGATCAGATCGTAACGTTACGAGTCAATGGCAAGTATAATAAGTTTTGATTTTTTGTAACCACGGACTATATGGACAGAAGTCGGCGCCTGGGCTGAAATATACAGTGCGAAAATTGAATTCGGACTCGGCCATTTCTTAACAAGTTATCGCCAAAAAACGGGGTCTCACGGGGTCTGAAATCCATAGGAGTAAAGCATGCATGGCATGAAGCAGACGGAGCGAGTTATTGCATTTGTGTTCTGAAAAGGATTGTTGTTTTCTGTTTCATTGTTGTTTGCTGCAATAGTAAAATACTACTTACTTGCACCTCTCTGTGACTTTTAGTTATTTTTGGGTCTGCGTTCTGGCATAATTGTTGCGGACAGCGGAGATGAAATAAAGATTTTTGTGTGTATTTATGGATGGCTTAAGTTTCTTTAGGTGTGTTAAATATTTTCACGTAGCCAAAAAAAGTAGCCGTAGCCATGCGTTAGTTTACGACAAAATTATCAGTGTATACCTTTGCATTATCAGTGCGGTGAAACGGGAGATATACACTAAACCCATGTATGGTCGGTGCATGCATGTAAGCAAGTAAGAGGAAGACGGATTTCGGCCCATCTGTAAGACTACGTTCGTTCGAACGCTTCGCGTTCTCATTCACTCTGTCTGAATAAATTATTCATATCTGCCATCCAGCTTCAGCAAACATTAAATTGTGCCGTAATGAAATGTCAAAACTTTGTCAAATCTATCCATAAACTGTATAGTGGAATTAAGGAAATGGGGTGATATTTCAGGATTCATGCCATAGATCATCTGCTTTGACAGCATACTGACTTAGTATTGCTTCCTGCCAATGTGGAAATCCCTCAACCCCTTATGACACCCAATTCATCCCTTATGAAGCCCACGAGGGTGCGTCTGACATCCCTCACGACACCCAATATTTCCAACAAAACGATCTGAGAGATATCAGGTGTGACGTCGCTGTGCTGGCGTGACGTCTCTGGCCCGTTATCGTCCCGTGCTGTGGCACATCGGAGCGGCTCTCCGGTCCGGCCCTGCAGCTGGCTGGTGTTGCTCCGGGTGGAATGAACGGGGGGCTCGCGTGCCACCGTGACCGGGACAGTGACAGGGGCGTGGCCACCGATCAGTGCGCCCCGACAGGCACCGGACAGAGCATCCGTTACCTACTGTCCAATACAACCCAACAACCAGACGTCGGTCCACCGGGCACGGAGAGACAACAGCAGCTCTGACTAATGTGCTGGACGGTTAGCTGTTTAATTACGTTAAAAGACATTGCTTGTGGTATGTGGGATTTGCTGCTCCGTGACAAAATCAGCGGCCTGAGACCTGCTAACCATGGGATTAGAGCGCTGAGTAAGCCTTTCACAGGAGCAGATTAATAAGAAGCATCCAATCGACAAATGTGTCACTACGAGATCTAGCGAGCCAATTAGATCAAAACGGTTTGTAATGTGTAACAATTTAAGTTATCTGTATAGCTCCCATTTATTGAAAGTCAATTCTGAGACATTTGGCATGTCCTCACTGAAGTCCCCATGAATGTATACAGTCCAAAGATGACATGCATCATCAAACCATGTTAGTTTAATATGTTGAAATCCCTTCAGAACATGCTACTCTGGCCGATAAATTTCAGCTGGCTATTTTTGACAACTTCGCAAAGCACAGCAATAAAATCGCGGACAGTTTTTTGCTCAGTCGCTGACAGGATTTCCTTGATTATCACATCCTTTTAGCATTGATTTATCTTTCATAAATATTGTATCGGATACAATTCGGATACAAATATTTTAAGCATATAAGCAGATTTTAAGCAAACATTATCGGGATGATACGAATTACGGGCTGAACAGTGTGGTATATGACCTGTAATACGATTGCAGTAATACAGAGCTAAAACATTCGATACTTATCGATTGACTGAACAATCAGTGGCGATCCTAGGATTCGGTCAAAGGAGGGGGTCCAGTAGCAAAAAGTGCGCCCCCCCCCCCCAGGGTCTTGGCAAAAGAGTAGGCACTCTCAAGTTTTGGTGGGCCCTTTTGGCCTTGAAGACAAATGTAGACGAATGGCAAAATATGTAGGCCAGAATGGACCATTTTAGTGCAAAATATTAGTATGGACCATTTTAGTGCCCATTCTCAAATGGGCCTCTGAACAGAATTGATCTTTTCAAGTCAGAATGGCTCTCAGCAGGAGGCAGAGTGAAATTGAACTTGCCCCATTCGAGGCTATAAACCCTATTACTGTCGGGGGGGGCGAAATCGGCCCCCTTGAGTTTTTTCGCGTAGCGGGTCATTCATACTCAACTCAGAATCTTCAAAAACTTGCTGGCTTTTCCCTAACATTTCATTGCGCATCAATGGTGTACTTTTTTCAAATTGAATTAAATTAGTGAGGGGTCCAGGAAAGTATTTTTAGGGGGGCGTGTTCGCCGTTTTGACACAAAAATCTTTGCATGTTAAGCACTCATGGAGAGTTGTGTGTTGAAGAGAAGTGGTTAGCAAAAAACAGACATCGGTAGAAAGAAATTGATTTCTTTCAGATGGCTATCTCGAAATTTCAAAAAATTGAATTTTGAAATCCCATTTGTTTTTAGCTTATGTTTTTTTACAAAATGAATGCAATTTTTATTTTCAAGAACGAATTAAAAAAAAAACGGACAGATATGTGAGAGAAAACATGGCACAAATAATTAAGTGTTGAAAGTTTCAGGGTGAAATCTAAAAATATTTGATGACCTGATGTCAAGTGTCAAATGCTAACCTTCCAATATAAGTATATGGTGAAAAATGAAAAACGATGGTTTAATACACTGCATCAATCCAATTACTTCAGTATCATGTCATCTTAGGCCCTTCTTGATGAAAATGATGAAATTTTTTAGTCAGTGACCTTTTTGAAAGGCTTCATTCAAGGTCACTACACCTTTTTATCAATAAACTCCGTGACAGGAACATCAATAGAGACTCACAAATGGTCTCAAAATGTTTGTCCCGTCAAACTACGCGTCTTTTGATATCATTTGACCGACTACCTTCATGACCTTGACCTTGACCTTGACCCGGGGTCAAATTTCGATTTGACAAAGTTGATATGATTCTAACTGCAATGACGAGAGAAACACGAATGGTCAAATAAGTGCCTGTATATACTTTATATCAAAAGTTATTTATACGAACGAACATTGGCTGAAAAACAGGTTTTTTAACATTTGTTGACGCTCTTACAGTCCAAACCATTACAGCTGAGTCATTTCTGATGCCTTAAAGGTTGAAAACAATTAAACGCTTTAAAGTGATTTTCGGGATTTCCCTCCTAGCTGCCATAGTTCTCCGAGATAAATGGCAAGGTTTCCTGAAAAAATACACCCTTTTGAATACACAGAAAAATTGATGACTGTCATTTGACCTGAAGATAAATGACCTAGAGGTCACCAAAATTTGACACAAAGAGTTCATTGTCGACCTTAGTCAACACCAAGAATTTCATGTTTCTAGCTCTTATGGCAGCGGAGATCTGAAGGGGGGCCGAATAAGCCCCCCCCCCCCCGACAGATTCGTATACATTTCATCCCTCCAGGAATAGGGTTAAGGGAGCATGGCCCCATGGCCCCCTCCCCTCATCTGGATCCGCCACGGATAACAATTGAACGAAACGATTGGCTGAAATGATTCACAGCAAATATTGACTGAAGTGATTGACCGGAATAATTTCCCGAATCGATTGGCTGAAACCCTTGCGTGCAATCGTATCGTGCCAGCTGACAGCGTCGAGAGGGTGACGAGTCACCTCGGCACGGGCCGTTCTCCGGGACGGAGTCGGCAGCTACAGCCGGGGCAGCTCGTTTATCAGCTCAGCAGTCTAATCGATGTGACAAATGTGATTTGTCAACTGTTGTTTAATTTAGAGCTGTCACAGAAGCGAACAAATGAGGTCATAGGAAAAATGTCGTTAAGGCTGAGAAGAGCATTGCTCCGGGGAGATTTCGTCTGTCTTGTCCCGATAGTGATATGATCCTAAATCTTACTATACCCTGTTAATGATAATAAAATGATGACTGCCGTCTTCTGATAGTGACATGAGTATGATTGGCTGTCGCGTTTGCTGTGTTTAATGGCTGCTTTATTATGGTGTCGGTAGGCAGCTGATATCGGTTGCCTTTGATGACCACTGCGTCGTGCCTCCGCCAGGAGTCTGCTGCATGAGTACGAGACGGAGCTGCTAAACGCGGTCCGGTCCGGGGTTGATGTGACGCCCGGCCAACCCGTCCACAAGGACAAGTGGACTTATATACATTCCGTGTTCTTCGCATCCACTGTGCTCACCACCATAGGTGAGTTCACCAGCACCATCGGTGAGTTCACCAGCACCATCGGTGAGTTCACCAGCACCATCGGTGGTTCTGAGGGTTCAGTCTTCTGGCATGTACTTTGTCAAATATGGCCATCGATTGTCGAGACGAGTTGCTTGTTTAAATATACTGCTGCTTCTGTGATTGCATTATTCACATGAAGATGTTGATTGTAGCACGCTGATATTTTGTTCTTGTGTCTTCTCAATGAATGTGTTGACAATAATGCATCGAAATGTGTACTGTGCAGTGTGCACCTACTTGGGAAATGGCGTTACAGTACAAGTACATACATAGATACCAAAGCACCTGCAAACGTTGGAGGAAGGCAACTATCTATCTAGTATGATGCAAATTGGTTACATAAATGATAAAGTCTCTCATTGTTCGGTTGAGAGAAATCCTTTTCGATCTCCTTAGCTAGTGCGCAGCAATGGGATGCATGGATTTGAGTTGGTAGAATCACGACACCCAAACGGGCGAATGTACAATGTGCATGGCTTGTAGTGTCTACGCGAAACAGACGAAACGGCTGGGAGACCCGGATCGCGACGAGGGTCACCACTATCAGAGGTGGGTCAAAGATCACCACGTAGTTATAATGCCAGACGTCAATATTTGAGGTATAAGTGTGGGCCTAGCAGGGTAAGCGGAA
This sequence comes from Semibalanus balanoides, assembly GCA_014673585.1. NCBI lineage: Eukaryota > Metazoa > Arthropoda > Thecostraca > Balanomorpha > Balanidae > Semibalanus > Semibalanus balanoides. The sequence goes on along the minus strand of VOPJ01014982.1, from coordinate 60,673 downwards.
AACTAACTATGAAGATGAAAGGGATGTGGAAGATTTTGGTATGACATGACTAACTTGAAGGGAATGTTTCCCTTTTCTGAAAGTTGTTAAATATACACCTGCGGTAGTACAAAATATGATGTAAGTGCTGCTGAAAACGATGGTGATATTTGTTTCTCAAGAAGTGACTGAACTTTTTTGGGGGACAATGGCGTCGTTATTGAGGTATAGAGAGCTATAGAGAAAAGGTACAATCTTTGTAGACAATTCTGTCGACTTGGATACAAACAAGTATTTTGTTATCGTACTCGCAGCAGGTAATTCAGCCAAGGTTCGAGAAACATAAGCTGTTTTTATCCCAGGACCAACAATATTGAGGTCGCTGTCAGTCAATCAGCGAATGCACTTGCCGAGACGCATTTTGTAAATGATAAATTAAATTGCCTACAAACAGTAAGGTTTTGGACAAAATTATTAAAGTTATTTATTATTTTTAATAACAAAACCATCATATGGCTGTCTCAGTTCAAAACCAATACAAAGTTAAAACATTACCTTGATACATATTTTTTGGCAGTTTGAAATTCACAAATTTGTATTCCTTTTCTTTAAACCATTTTGGGTTAATGATTCTCGAAAGGCTGTCTAGCCTCCACTCGCACCGTAAATCACTAACTGACTGACTATGCCAAAAAGTCGGTCAATGCTGCCACCGCCTAGCAGCCCTCATAGTACTCAGCGACAGGTGCAGAGCATCCTACGAGCGGCTCTGATCGAGCCTCTTTACTCATACCAGCTGTACCGGTCGGATTAGCGTGGCGATACGGCGCTGTACGAGCGACGCCGGCCGTAGTAATGAGCTCGTCAGGTGTCTGTTCCCACGGCCCTCGGAGGCCGAGCTGTGTCAGGGCCGTATTGTGCCGGCAGGCGAACGCTGCGACGGGGAGAGAGAGAGAGAGAGAGAGAGAGAGAGAGAGAGAGAGAGAGAGAGAGAGAGAGAGAGAGATAGAGAAGAGAGAAGAGAGAGGAGAGAGAGAGAGAGAGAGAGAGAGAGAGAGAGAGAAGAGAGAGAGAGAAGAGAGAGAGAGAGAGAGAGAGAGAGAGAGAGAGAGAGAGAGAGAGAGAGAGAGAGAGAGAAGAGAGAGCAGAGAGAGAGAGAGAGAGAGAGAGAGAGAGAGAGAGAGAGAGAGAGAGAGAGAGAGAGAGAGATAAGAATAAATATAAGAGAAAAGAAGAAAGAGCAAGAGTGAATAAGGGGGATAACACCATATAAACACAGTAATATTGTTCCGTTGGACTGCTTGCTAACAAATACAGACAGACTCCCGACAGATAAAGGAGAACCGATGGTAGCCACGTTCCCCAAATGTTTTTCTTTCTATCGACTTGTTTGGAAAACATGCGGCGATGTGCTTGTATCCTGGTAATAGGTTCGTTCCCTAGCTACACGTTTTTGTGTGAAGTGCCATTCAGTATTCTGTGGAGAAATCTGAAAGAGTTGCTGATTTGCTAAGGGCGCTCCAAGGATGTTTGTTTTCGGAAATCAGTCCATATTTGTTTGGAATTGGGAACAAAATATTCCGTGACCATTGCTCCATATACAATTCACGCCAAAAAACAATATGATAACTCCGTTTGGGTCCCGCATCGTTCAATGCTTAGTAAGAGACCGACTCGGCAAAATATACGTCCATTAAATTATCTATCCACACAGCCTTTGAGCACTGCAATCCAGTTTCCCTGCAGACGGTCTCCATGTTCACCTACACCTACCTACCCACACAGTGGCAGATGCTCGGCGGCACAGGCTACCCACTCAGCGGCGGATGTACGGCGGTACAGCCTACCCACTCAGTGGCAGATGCTCGGCGGCACAGGCTACCCACTCAGCGGCGGATGTACGGCGGCACAGCCTACCCACTCAGTGGTAGATGTACGGCGGCACAGCCTACCCACTCAGTGGTAGATGTACGGCGGCACAGTCTACCCACTCAGTGGCAGGTGTACGGCGGCACAGCCTACCCACTCACTGGCAGATGTACGGCGGTACAGCCTACCCACTCAGTGGCAGATATACGGGGACACAGGCTACCCACTCAGTGGCAGATGTACGGCGGCACAGCCTACCCACTCAGTGGCAGATGTACGGCGGCACAGCCTACCCACTCAGTGGCAGATGTACGGCGGCACAGCCTACCCACTCAGTGGCAGGTGTACGGCGGCACAGCCTACCCACTCAGTGGCAGGTGTACGGCGGCACAGCCTACCCACGCAGGGCGGCTGTTCTGGCGGGCTGGCCAGCGCCACCGAGCGGTCCATGTCCGACGATGATAAGCTGGCAGCCTTCCCCGCTGCCGGCGATGAGCCGACACTGGTCATCGCCGCCGCCGCTCGGCGCCGGACGGAGCGACGGAGACAGCCAGCCCCGCCGGGCCTCCCTGCTATTGATAAACATTGCCCGGGGCTGGTATCAACACAGTCCGGGAGGGGAGAGAGCTATGGACGCCACTTGTCCATCGGCGGCTCCGGCGGCTCCGGCGGCGGTGGGACGGTCAGCACGGGCCTGTTTTATAGCGCAATGTGACAACTGGCATGTGGACGATCTTTTATAGTAACTCATTCCTTAAATGCTTCATGAAAAGTAAAATGTTTCTGTTTGAAGGGAAATAATTCGCGTAACTCGTGTACCCACTATGATGGCCTAGTTGTTTTGCTTTTATCGGGATTCATATTTAACATATTTGGTACAACTAAATAATGATAATGGCGGAATTGAAATGGCCACCAGAAGACATTGCTAAACTCAGCACACTGAGTGCATTTGTTGCACAATTACGTAGTATTGGCTAATTTCTATACTTTGTACAGACAATTTCATTCAAAATAATGACTGACATGACGAACGTGGTCAATATAAAAATAAATGTAGTTTAAAAATAATGTTTACTGTTAAGGTAAATGTACTGGGTGAATGTAATACAATTACCTCATTACAGGTTAATAATTTTCCCTCAAGTTAGAAAAATGACATGTTTTACTCCATTTGACCTTCCATAGATCCCTTGTCCTCACATGCACGAAAATTGTGTTGTTCACGCATTTGATATACAAGGAATTAATAACACGTGGCGTTTTGGCATTTTACACCAGCTTACAAGTTCAACTTTCTCAAATGTTGTTATTAACACAGTTTTGGAAATATAAAATTGCCCTAGAATAGGGCTTAGTTAAATTTATTTCCGTGCATCTTGATTCTTCGGCATATTTTGATTTATTTAAACATTTTCTACTTGAAAAACGAAGTCAACATTGAAAACTAATCAAACCATGAAAGCCTCTTCCCAACAAATTTTGCTAAAATCTAGGTAGTATTTTGGGAGATAATAACGTTTCAATGACGTCAAGTCATGCCATTTTTGGTGGAAGAACGATAAATATTTGACAAATCGTAGAAAATCAAATTATATGCAAATTTTAAAAAAGTAAAATAAATGAATTTTCATTTTCTTCAAAATGGGAATCTCGGATTCCCCAACGTTTTGAAGTTTTTTTACGCCCTAAAAATAAAGATAAAAAAATGTACGGATTCAAACAAAAAATCTTCATTTTCAGGGACGCTAAAAAAATGGAATACCCTTATGATACAGAACCAGTATGAACTAACTATACCCTAATCAAATTTCAACACATTTGTTTACTAATGACTTCCTAACATGGGCGTCGAAAGCAGGTGAATGGGGGACCATGTCCCTCTAAAAAATGGAATTGTACATTACGCCTATGGCCTATGAGCGTTGCCTGGAAAGAATCAACTTCAGAATATCTCCGTCCCCCCCCCTCCCCCCGCCAACTCTCGGTTCGTGACGGCATCCCTGCTTCCTTAGAACTAGTAAAGCATGCATGGCATGAAGCAGACGGAGCGAGTTATTTCATTTGTGTCCGGCAACTGTTGTTGTTTGTTGCAATAGTAAAACAATGCAATAGTAAAACGCTCCGTCTGCTTCATGCCATGCACCTTTATCTAGGGCCTTGCCAGCACCTTTCTGAGGCACTTACTTATTTTTATTTCTGATTCTCACCTGAATTCGAAGTCAAAACTCGTGCTTTTCATTCGGCTGTTATTTATTTTGTGTTTATTTATGGATGATGACAGTTTCTGCTGTTGTGTCAAATATTTGCACGTAGTCGTGGTATTGTGTTATTTTACGACCAAATTATCAGTATATACTTTTGCATAATCAGTGCAGTGAAAAGGGAGTTATCACTAAAACCCACGCAAGCAATCAATCAATCAATCAAGCAAGCAAGGGTTCAAGATGAAGACGGATTTTGGCACATCTGTAAGACTGCGTTCGTTCGACCGCTTCGCGGTCTCACTCACTCCGTCTGAATTAATAACTCATGACGTCTTTTTATGTTACGTTTTTGGCTCTTAAAGACCAGATGCAGACAACAAATGGCGTCACTGTAATTTTTTTAGACAAAGCTCGTCTACAAACATGCTTTCTAATGTATACTTATCAATGTCAGAACTTTGATCTTTTGTGACCTGGCCTTAAAGGAAATAGTTCACCTTCAACATGGGTTTTGAACTGAGATGGCAGTTTTGTAGCCCATGTTGAAAACCCTTTCCTGCAAATTTTATTGTCTGAAAAGGCTTTCCAGCCGAATATGTTTTAATTTTTGTCAAAGGAATGTGGGCTTTGCATAAGGAATGTCAAGAATGTAGGCCTTAGACACTCTTGGGCAGACGCTATAAGTAGCCTTACGCGACTACTTTCGAATCTGATTGGCTAAACCATTCGATTCTTTCGTTTGACGTTGCAGAGTATGCATATAGTTTTGACAAAGTGAATAATGTACGTCCCTCTGTCCTGAATGGGCGCGATGTATGGCTATTTTGACAATGTGAAAAAAGTTGTATTTCAAAATATAATCAAATCATGTTTGAGAAGAAAAAAAATCCAAGGTGAACTATTTCCTTACGGGAGTGTGCCTACTCACATTGGTCATGTGGAGTTGTTGACACAGTGGCTGTAGAACATATTTGTCTGAATTTAAGCCATGTACTTCATTTCCCCAGAACAACTTTAGGTTGCTGAGAATATTTCAAAGTCGCCAATCACCAATTCTGGCAGAATATTAATTATCAATAGTCGCCAGAGAGCTTTCGCACTAGAAGCATTGCTCTTAAAATTACAACGCTAGCAATGTATTGTTAGCTCTTGGCCAGTGCGCCATTATATGGTAACATTTTCGCTACTTTCTGTTTAGAGTGACGATCGTTTTTTGAGTTTTGAAAACAAAACAAATGCAAAACAGAAAATAAGTAAAAATTCAACTAAAGGGCTCCACGAACGTGAATTTTTAATCGTAACCAATAATCAAAGCAGTAGTTCTTACCCGTAATGAAATATATTTGACATTTTCAACAGAGTAGGCACACTCCCTTTAATGATGGCCATGATACGGGGTCAGAATAGTAAAATGGCGAAAAGCATGGCCCAAACCCCAAACCTCAGTTACTTCCTTTGACTTGATCATGACCGGACATGTGACCTTATTTTAATGATTTCCTGCATGCATTATTTTGTATCTTTGAAAGATCTCGATCGCCGCCTTGCACGTTGCAGTCATTGGTTCGTAAGACACGAGGGGGTAAAATTTACCCCCAGTGGAGCGCGTTTGGCTGGAGATCCCAGCAGGGCGCGGAGTAATGGACCAGAATGTCTCCAGTCTTCTGTATAAGAGGAGCATGTTTTCTCTTTCAACATCTGACAAACCCAGCTGACTCCCACATTGGTTTTATTTGGAAATGGGATAACAGTCATTGGACTGCAGTTTCTGGGCTGCTCTAGGCACAATCCCTGCAAAGGCTTACGTCTAACGATACATGTTATCTTATATCTGACTGAAATTTTGTATTTTTCCTAAATATTTATACTAAATATTATGTATAAAATTTGTTTCAATAGGGAGTGTGCCTACTCGTTTTTGATCTTAATGCGGGATAATCGAAATAAGTATTTTCTTCATTACGAGGTAAGAAGTCTACAGCTTTGATTATTGGTCTCTACGATAGTGAAGGATATGGGCACCGTATGGCAGACCCCTTTAGACTGCAACTCTTGTTTTTAATTAGTTTTTGGCTCTCGTTTTGCTCTATGTTTTGTGATTTTTTGTTTTCAGTAAACTCGAAATAAGCGATTTGTCGGTCACTAAGTATTTAAGAGTAGCGATTATAATGTTATCCACGCTATCACCTAGGCGCCACTGGCCAGGAGCCTCAGGAGAGAGTATATTGTTCGGGAGCGTCTCTTGTAAGATTTAAGAGCAATGACTTCCTCTAGTTGCGGAAAGTATCTTGGCGACTATTTGTATTATATTAAATTTATTCTGCAGAATGTTGATTGGCGGGACTGGGTGAATATTCCCTCTATGCAGCAACTAAAGGCTCCTGATCTACTGGGGCATGAAGTACGATGGCTTAAATTCCAGAAATCTATATGATTTCTGACAGACTAGTGTGCAACAACTTCCACTGGACCGCAATGTGAGTAGGTCACACACTCCCTTTAACTTATTTTATTATATATTTCTCAATATCACCAACGGGATGACCCATTGATGGAATAAGTCCAAGTTTAAAATAGAACACGATAATACACACTGATAATCACATGTTTAAAATAAATACCTAAGACAAAGTAAAGTGAGTACACGACAGTTAACATGAATGTGTCGAGAAAAAATATATTTAAAGAAATGTATTGGAACTGTGTAAAACAAATTGATAATATTCAACCCTCACATTAATGATATGCTTCATACTTTTTGACTAGCACATGTTTATGTTTTTTTCGGCTCAACAGTTTCAGAGTGGCGCAGGGAAAACCCTGCATTATTTAATACTATCCCAATACATCAGCGAGTTTCTATTAGCCCTCTGTTATCTTGTTTGTTTGTTTAGAATTGCACTCGCCTGTGTATGCATATATATCATAAGGAGACGCTGTACAGTTACCTCATGAAATACAAGCACATTTTCCGAATATCGGACTTTCCGCCATTGCTTCCCTCGGAGTACGATGTCATTGACGTGACGTGTCATATTTGACGTCTTCTCTTTACGATCCGCCAGCGCTACGTAAACCATGTATGGGGAGTTACATTTAAAACTGGGCTAATTTCATTCCAATATTGATACTTATAGGTAAGTCAAGTCAATGTGTGAAACTATTGCAATCTTAAAGGGAGTGTGCCTACTCACATTGGTCATGTGGAGTTGTTGACACTAGTCTGTAGAACAGATTTGCCATTTACTTCATTTCCCCAGATTCACTTTAGTGCCTGAGAAAGTTTAAAGCGCCGATCACATTCCGACGGGACTAAATTATCGATAGTCGCCAGAGGCTTTCGCTTCTAGAAGCATTGCTCTTAAATTACAACGCTAGCAAATATTGTTAGCTCTGGCCAATAGAAAACAACTCATGAGCACTAATAGCAGCTGCCGAACAGAGCCTCGATAACTATAAACAAACCCATACATTGCTCGATAGGTTGTTAATCTCTTTGCTGGTGCGCATTATAGGTAACATCTTCGTTACTCTGTTTATAGTGACGATCGTTTATGAGTTTTGAAAGAAAACAAATGCAAAACGAATATAAGTAAGAACTCAACTAAAGGGGCTCCAGACGTAAATTTTATCGTAAACAATGATCAAACCAATAGCTTTTTACCGTAATAAAAATAATTTGACATTTCAAAGGAGTAGGCACACTCCCTTTAAGTACGTCGAGCTTTGACATTTCGGATAAATGACGGAAGTATCGTTTAAGTTCCTAAACAGTAACTTTCCAATGATGCCTATATCATGCAATGGCCCATAGTTCCGGAGATACTGGCTAGCAATCAGCGTGATATTACCCCATTTATCCACATGAGTGAGTTCAAATACTGAAACGAGGCACTTAGCATCCTGTGTTGGTTTAATCAGGGGTCTATGTGTATCCTTAGAGCCACTGTTAGAGTCGCTGCCCGCTCCAACAAGAGTTGAGTTGGATCCCTCCGTCTACTATTGGACCGTCGAAGTATACACGGACCACAGCAAGCGACGTACCAGAGAAGTCTGGTCGACAGACTCGTCCACATCCGCAGCCATCGCTCAAATATGGCCTGCTTAAAATTGAGTTATCAATTGTCAAGTCAAACTTGTTTTTCTAGTCAAACTATTTTATGTCAAACTATACGTGTCAAGTCAAACTATTTTAGCATGTCAAGACACAATTGTGCAGGTACTTTTATCATTAATTCGAATTTAACTCTGTCTTTTGGTAATGCATGATGCGTGTCGAGTACGCGGAGGACGCAATTCGCAATGATTGCAAATTGTTACTCCAAAGCTCTAACCGCGAAAAAACTCATTTTAAGTTTTTGAAATATGAACGATTTGAATTTTCCTCGCACGTCAAGTCTGTCTATGCGTCAAGTCTATATACTTTTGCAGCACAGTATCTCAGCAACGGTGCATCGTGGCGGTTTCGCGACTGTTTCACTGAAAAGAGCGTATTTTATTTGTTCAATGAACAGAAAATCATATTTTAGAAGGAAATGCACTTTCGCAATTGGAGCTTTGGAGAGACGACATAAAAATAAAACAATGTATAAATATAGTGCACATTTTTTATACATAGAATGTAATGCTATGTTTGTTATGTTACTTCATATAAAGGGCCACTATGACAGAGCCCGGTTTCAGCTTTTCCGACTGGGCCTTTATCGCCGCCAGGCCAATGACGTCACCGAACCCGGTGACATTTCGCTGATGGTTGTGTCTGCGAAATGGTCCCATTAGCTGGGCCTTTGACGAGCTGCTCGTAATTCCGCTAATGCGCATTTTCGTCTATCCTGTTAGCGTTTTTAACTCTACTCCTGGAAGCTTCCCTTGGCAATTAGGGTTGCTGTTAAGTGTTAATGGAAAAGGCCGTGGGCTTAGTCAACACAAAAGTGTCTGTGGTATTTGCTACTGCAGTGCTTATGTGGTCTGGAGCATGTGTTCACCCAGCAGCTAGTATGAACATGTGGTTGTTGGCAAGTGACTGATCTATGAGCTGATTTTTGATGGGCACAAAAATTAATGAAGTGAGCGTGCAGCTCCAATGCCAAAACACATCCTGTTCTCTGTGACTTGCAGTCACCGAACGCTCCGTAGCTTTCCACTACTATTTTGATCCGGAACATGGCCTTCCGAATCTGTTTCTTGGAACATTGTTTTCCCCATCACAAAACCACCGCCAGAGATGCTTTGCGAAGACACCGTCTACTGAAGACCACTGAACAGGCCACTATCAGACATGAGACATCCTGCGACGCATTCGCACATAGCGGAGAGAAGAAAAAAAACGGCCGACTCGGCTGCAGACATTGGCAGCGTGACCCGAGCTCTCTTCCCAGCGGCCGTCCCACTCGGACCGCGGAATGTCTTAGTCCGTCGAGTCGATGTAAATGAGAATGATACGTGTTATACAACTGGCGCCGCGTGTGTTGACGGCCCCGCGGGCGAGCCAGAAACACCACCGGGGCGGATCACTGTGGCTCGCCGCTGACGGCACCCACGGGGCTGCGGTGGCCCCGTGTGGGCCCGTGTGGACTGCCGCGCTGGGCTGCGGTGGGCCTGTTTGGACGACCCGGCGGTACCGCTGGGCTGTGGTGTCGTCCACACGGGGCGTGGACGACCCGGTGCAGTATCGCTGGTCTCCGGTGGCTCAGAATGGACGGGTCGTCCCGCGGCACCGCTGCTGTGCGTGTGCCAGCGTGTGTCACATGCGAGTCCTCTACAACGGCGGGCTACGGACGCAATCAGCCAGACGATACACATAATGATACACAGAGACGGCGCATTGCCGCCGTGGGCACTGCAGTGACGGCTGGGGTACGGGGAGGGCTGGCTGGGGAGGGGGGGGGGTCGCGGCTGTCAGTCCTGTCTGCTCGGGAACGATTATGTATATCCCGTGGTACATTTGTAAATATTTCAGTCATAATTGCTTTACTATTAGTAATAATATATGGACTGGTGCTGCTGACTAAAACCATACAGAAGCAGTAGTTCATATAATTTGGGGAACGTTTTTTCACACCAGTAGACAGTGTAGTTAGCAGACAAGACACCGTCGGGGGTTAAACGGCGCGTAAATATTTACAGACAGTCCTGTAGTGAGTCATTGGTTCTCGAAACAATGAACAGCCATCAAAGCCGTAGTTGTTTGAACTTTGCAGGCTTGAAAACAACCAATGATCTTCTGACTTCTGGGATTGCTTTTATTATAAAAAAGTTGCAACTAATGTAATGCCACTAACTGTAATACTGATGGAATTATCTTCGTTTTAAACATTTAGATGTGCAATATAATGTGCACAGTCACTTGTGACAAAGGGTAATGCTCCCCCAGGGTGACAATACACCCAGCTCACACGTGTTACATCGAGGTGAAGACCTGGGTGACAATAAACCCGGGCTGACACAGAGGACAGGCCGCCTTATCAAGGGACAACTGACCGACATATCGGACATGTATGACTGTGTGGGTGTGACGTGTTCAGTGACATGTATGACTGTGTGGGCGTCACGTGTCCACTCATCGGTGGCCACTATGACACGCCCCGGCCAAAACAATACACCCTGGAGTTGTGTAGGCGCTGACGTGCGTTGTTTGCTGGCTGGCGCATGATAATGAGCCTATTAATATATGCCAATGGAGGCATCGATCCCAGTGCCGGTGTCACTGTCACCATCTCAGAGAGAAAACAGGGGGCTTCTTTCTGGCTGGCGTGAGGCAGGCTGGAGCAATTGGACGAGAACGGACAGACAGAATACGCGAGCACGCTGCAATAACAACCGCCACGCCGTATCTAATTTGGTCAAGTGTGTGCCCAGCACTATTTGCAAATATTAGATTAGATGAGTGCTGTACGGAACTGGTTACGAGGCAAGAATGACGTCCTGTATCATATCCGTGGGCACAGAGAGTCATGAATCATTGTAATGGAGTCATGCCCCCTGCAGCCACTTTTTACGTTTCCCAGCAACAACCATAGAATATAATGCAAGTACAACGTCGACCAAAATACGCCTTGCTATCTTCCCCGTCTCAGTAAACATTTATCCTGCTATAATATCATTGTATAGTTGGACGTTGCAGCCGTTAAGGCGGGTCGTTTAGACCGGCTCATGTTGTAAGCCCATGGCGGATCCAGGTGAAGGAGCTTAGGTCATCCCCCAAAGTTATATGCCTGTGTGCCTTCCCCCGACCCCCCCCCCCAAAAAGCAACAACAAAAAAAAGCGGATCAAGCCTCAAAAAAAAGAAAAGGCCGATCGGAATAATGCACCTTGTATAATGAATTTTTCTCGTGCCATAGTAAAAGTTTCGATGGAAGCAAATCACAATTCATTGCTCGTCTTTAACCCGAGCAGTGACCAGTTCCCGAATGCCCTTAAATCGCTCACGAAGGGTGCTGCAATATATCCGAAAGCTCCGATTTTTGTTGTGGAGTAGGTCCTCTTTGTATTTAAGCATAGATAACAGGAGACAGGAGGAGGAGATAACAGGAGTCTCCTGTCATCTATGATTTAAGCTATATCACCCACTCCATGACATGCATTTTCGCGGATCCCAGATGAGCCCTGAACAGGTCGAAAGAGCGTTGAAAAGGTCAAAGGGACCCTGAGCCTTTTAAAAGTAAGAATGTAGTCCAGGGAATAAAACTCAAAATTCACACCGGCGCTCCGTGGCACAATTTAACTACATATATATATGCGGCAGTTATAACAAAATCGTGCCTCTCCGGGCGCATGTATGTGTAATTGCTTAATTCCTTATGCTTGCTTTTTCTCTAATCATTGAACCCAAAATAGTTTCGCCCCAACCAACTTGTTTACCGCACTTTATAAACGCAAACATTACATCGTAGAGTCGATCCGCACCATACCTAAGGACTTAGCCAGGAGGGAAACGGGCGGGGCCATGCCCATGGCCCCCCCCCCCCCCCCCCTCACCCCCCCCCCCCCCCCCCCCCGCGGAGCATTTCTTCATCCTTGTAACGTGCCTTTTCATCGTTTTGTTTGCCCCTTTCAACGCTCTGAAGTGAGCCCTCCACGATCCCCTCCTCCCAACCGACGACGACGGCTGGATCCGCCAGTGAGTATGGATTTCAGACAGCGTGAGACCCCGTTTCTTGGCGATCATTTGTTGAGGAATGGCCGAATCTGAATACAATTCTCGCACAATCTATTTCAGCCCACGCGCCGATTTCTGTCCGTATAATCTGTTAACAAAAAATCGAAACTTATGGTACTTGTCATAGACTCGTACCGTTAAGATCTGCTCGGTAAAACAATTATTAGTGACCCCAAAGCAGAGGCTACCGTGACGTAGGCTGTGAGTTGTGACCTCAACAGCACGTGACTACCGACGATGATGACGATAAGACAGCACGTACTTTTGAGGTCACAACCTACGTCACGGTAGCCTCTACTGTGGGAATGGGTCTACCGAGCAGATCTTAACGTTACGAGTCAATGACAACTACCATAGGGTTGGATTTTTTGTTAACAGACTATATGGACAGAAATCACTGCCTGGGCTCAAATAGACTGTGCAAAAAATTGATTCGAATTCGGCCATTTCTTAACAAATTATCGCCAAAAAACGTGATCTCACGTGGTTTGGCTATGGATTTATGGATTTCAGACTCACGTCTGAAATCCTCACGTCTGAAATCCATAGAAGGTCGGGTCACGTTAGGTCGTTAGGTCGGGCCACGTTAGGGCGGCCCGGTCGCGTCAGGGTGCAGGTGTGTCAGGCTGCCGCCCTAGCCGCCCGCGTCCATCAAGCAAGGATGTCGTGCGACAGCGTTCTGCCAACTGCACGCTGCGCTGACGGGTTTAACAACCGGCAAATTAATGTCATGACTCATTTGCGCCCACTGAGAGGGCACGGACGGCTTCCCGGAAAACAGCGGGTGAGACCCGAAGTAAGAACCAATGAGCACGATAAAAGTTCAGCATTTAGAGCAGTTGCCTTTCAGCTAAACAGCCAGCGAAAATCTGTAGGAGACGCCATGCTTAGCACAGTCGCTACTCGATGAAACACATGAAAATGCAGCGGACGTTGTTATTGGCCTTGACGTTACGTTTTAAGTGATCGTGCGACACACGGCATAAGGAGGCGCGGCGTTGTGATGTCAGAGCTCGCCTATAGGACGACGCTGTTGTTCCGGCAGTCGCAGGCAATACGAATGACTTGTTAGGCTCCAGTCGGAGATCGACGGTGTTGCTCTCATTCGAATAAATTAATATTAAGAGCACTTCTTGGTCAAACAAAATGTATCTTATTTACATAATTATGTCTCATAAATCAAAAGAGAGTGAGATGTCTGCATCAACTGTGAGATAGCTGAGTCGATGTTAAAACTGCATGGCATGAGCTGCATAGCGACCGCAGCTGGATCCCATTCTCCCTCCGTCAGGTTATTTAAGGTAGCATGGCGCCACGCATCGGTCCTCCCAACCTGACTGATTGCACCGGTCTTCCCAACATGGTTAACTCGCGCCTCCTCGCGTCAGGTTAAGGAACATGGTGCCAGCGCATCGGTCCTCCAACATGACTGATATTGCACGGTCTTCCCAACAATGGGTTTAACCTCGCTTGCCTTCCCTCCGTCAGGTTAAGGTAACTGGCGCCACGCATCGGTCCCTCCCCTAACCTGACCTGATTGCACCGGTCTTCCCAACATGGTTAACTCGCTGTGCCTCCTCCGTCAGGTTAAGGTAGCATGGCGCCACGCATCGGTCTTCACGGTATGGCTCCTCCGTCAGGTTAAGGTAACATGGTGCCACGCATCGGTCCTCCCAACCTGACTGATCGCACCGGTCTTCCCAACATGGTTAACTCCCTGTGCCTCCTCCGTCAGGTTAAGGTAACATGACGCTACGCACCGGTCTTCCCAACATGGCTGACTCACTGTGCCTCATCCGTCAGGTTAAGGCTATTTGGCGCCACAAATAGGGTCTCCCAACATTGCTGACAGCTGCGTTTCTCCTCCGTCAGGTTATGGTAACATGGCGCCGCGCACCACGCCCGGTCGCCTCTTCTGCATGCTGTTCGCGATGATCGGCATCCCGCTGACGCTGTCAGTGATCGCCGATCTGGGCGCGCTGTTCGCCACATCTGTCTCGGTGCTGTACGTGCGGCTGACGAAGCGCGGTTCGGCCACCGCCACCAGCAGCGACCCGCGCCCGGCTAGTCAGCTGACAGAGCGACAGGAGCGGGCTCTGACGCTGCTCGTGGCGCTCGGCTCGCTGGTGCTCTACATCGCCGTCGGAGGCGGTCTCTTCATTCTACTGGAGGACTGGCCGTTCTTCGAGTCGTTCTACTTCTGCTTCATTACCATGACAACCATCGGCTTCGGGGACTACGTGCCGGGTGAGATAATCGGGATACAAAAACATGGAACTCTTAGGGTTTAAGAGACACAGTTATTGGTAGGTTAGTATATTCAGGGGCTGCGGATTCCGTGCGGAAGGGTGTTTTGTACCCCCTGCAAATCTTGAGGGGGTACAAAACACCTATTTTGCACCCCTTAATTTCATGGAGACCCCTTGCATTGAAAGCAGCAACTTCATCCAAAAGCTGCATCCGGTCCATGCCGGTTCAGGAGGAACGTCAAAATACGCCGGATGGAGGCCTCTGATTGATATACTAGAGGTGGTTTTGATGCATCCAGGAAGCCCCCTGATGGGTACTAGAGGTTTTGATGTTTCCAGGAGGGCCCCTGATGGGTATGTAGATGCTTGTGATGATGATGTGATGCTTCTAGGCAAAGGCGTAGCAAAGGAAGAGAACAAATAAGTCATGGCTCCCTAGTTGAAGCCCACTCAACCCTGCCTAGGGCCACTCAGATCGAAGCCTGGGCCCCCTCAGAACGTCCTAGTACCCTCAGATCAGAGCTCGAGCCCCTCAGACCAGCCTATGGCCTCTCAGATTGGAGTCTAGAACCCCTTAGGCCGGCCTAGGACCCCTCAAATCGGAGTTGGGGGCACCTCAGACCGGCCTGGGCCCTTCTGATCAGAACCTGGGACCCTCGAACTCTCCTAGGATGCCTAAAATTGAAGCCCAGACCCTCAGACAGGGCTGGGTCCTGGGGCCCCTCATATAAGAGCCTGGGGTCCCCTCAGACCGACATAGGGACCCTCAAATTGAGGCCGGGTGCCCCCTCAGTCCGGCCTAGGACCCTCATATTGGAGCATGTGGCACCTAAGACCTGCCCGGCCCCCTTAGGTCAGAGCCTGGGCCCCTCAGACCTGCCTAAGGCTGTCAAATCAGAGCCTAGAGTCCTCTTAGACCGGCCTGGACTCTCTAATACCCGCTGAGGCTCTCGTGGATCAGCCAAGAACCCCTTGATACCGCTTAAGGACCTTCTCAGATGGGTGCCGGACGGAAAGTCGAATGGCAAAAAGTAAACGGATGTTAAGCAAAGGGACATTTAGTCAATAGTAAAAAATAACATGTCCTAAAAGTCGGCAGGCAAAAGGTCGACATGGAAAAAAATCGACGGACCAAAAGTCAAACGGATAAAAAGTCAAATGACAAAAAGTAAACAGGGTAAATAGTTAACAGTTAAAAAGTCGACATGGAAAAAAGTCGACGGACTTAAAGTCCTTTGGCAAAATCTACATTACTCATATGTACTATAATGTCAAAAAGCCACCCACGTACAACATGCGCGGAGAGATCAAGATCACATACTTCGTCCGTATGAAGGGTCTCGATATTATCGGTTGTCCCACTGATGCTGTTACATACACCCACGGACCCAAAGTGATCCCGCCCAAACGCGGACCATATCGCTGGGAGCCTTGTACGACCACAGAGGTCGTCATTCCCGGCAGTTCCTACACGGACATGGTGAAAAATATCGCTAGGCTAGGACTGCACTGCCCGACAGTCCATTGGGTCAAGGTGGAATGATAAAGCAAGAGCTGTAAAAGCCCCATATTTTTACCATGTGTGATAAACATTGGCAGCCGTAGGCTGCATGTCACCACACGAGTAGGCGTACATGTCTACCCAACTACGAGATGCTCCATCAGCAGTGATATATTATATGGTTAGGTCCAGTTTAATAAGGATGAAAAAGGATGCAAAGTGTAAACTCCAGGCCGCTGTAAAATACTAGCTGCCCTGCTGAGTTACTATTCGACTTTGAGCGTGTTGACTTTTTGCAAAGTTTACTTTTTATCTTTCGACTTTTACCCATACGACTTTTTACTATTTTACTTTTAGCGTGTTGACTTTTGTCATGTTGACTTTTTACCTTTTCGACGAAAGACACTTTGTATCCGCCCCTGTAGCTCAGTCGGGAGAGCGCTGGTCTTCTGACCTATCTCCCAGTAGTGGCAGCCTGGGTTCGAGTCGCTTCGGCGCTCGCTATTTGCTCCTGACTGGGATGCCCTTGACGGCCTGTTGGCAGCGGCCGCACTTGAAGGGTCAGGTGACGTCAGTGAGCGGAGAGAAGGACCGTGTCCAGGTAATGTCGGGCACGTAAAATTTCGCTAAAAATTCTGCCGACCAACTAGGAATTGTACCGATCGGGTGGTGGGTCAGCCTGCGGCAAACAAGCTCGCTTAGCGCGGGTCCTGACCTCGGAAAGCCATCCATACAAAACATTCGGACTAAATTTATATAAAAAAGTATCTTTCGACTTTTAGTGATGTCAACTTTTTACCCCTTGACTTTTCGTTCCTTGAATTTCCGTCCGCTTACTTTTTATCGTTTTACTTTTCACCCTCAAATCCTTTCAGACCGCGCCCTGAGGCTTCTCAGGCCGGGGCCTTTGGTCATCTTAGCCGGTCTAGGGCCCTCAAACTGGAGACTGAACCTTCTCAGACCAACTGAGGGCATCCATGTCAAAATATGATGGTCTTCTGAAAGGGGTCGAGAGCCATCTCTTACCTGTAAAGGCTCTTTCAGAGCGGTCAAGCCCACTGAGGGCCCCAAGACCTTCCTAGGGTCGGGCGAATCTAGGACTCATTCAAGGGAGTGGGCACATAGTTAAATGGGCCCCTCGTTTTGCTGGGCCCCTCAGGTTTTAGTAGGCCCTCTTAAGTGTCGGTGGTCTCTTTTGACTTTGAAGACAATTTTAGGCCAGAATGGATCTTTTTAGCTCAAATATACCTTTCGGCTTTCTCATATCAAAATTGGCCTCTTCAAACCAGAATCGCCTTTTAAAGCCACATGGGCCCTCTGGAGGCTGGAGTGACCCCTACGGAGACCAGTATCAGCTATCTGGAGGCCAGAGTGGCTTCTGAAGCCCTCTAAAAATCAGAGTGGGCCAGGTCAAGGCTGGTGTTGGAGGCCGTTTGCTACATTCGTACCAAATTTGAGCGAAATCGAAGGGATAGTCGATTTTCGAATATCTGCAAAATTTATATTTTGATCTCGACGCTTATCTATGGGATATATCGTAAAACCCTTCTATGGTTGGTGTTGGGTTGTCCTTCGCTGCTTATGGACACAATTTGAGGGAAATTGAATTGGTTATCGATTTTTGTAATATTTGTTATAGTTCAATCCACAAATTTGACCTCCGGATGGTCAACTATGAGATGCATCGCAAAATCCTTCCAGGGGATGATTAGGTCATTGGCTCATGCGTGTTGTTCGTTCGTGCGTGTGCGTGTTCGTTCGTGCGTGTGCGTGTGCGTGTTCGTGCGTGTTCGTGCGTGTTCGTTTGTGCGTGTTCGTGCGTGCACATGCGTGTTGTTCGTGTTGTTCAGCACATGGCGCATTCCGTTCCGTCCTCCGTGATGAATGTTGGGCGTTCCACCAAAAATCTACAAAAAATATGACACCTTCATGTCACCAATTTTGACAAAAATTATTACATAGGGTAATATTGGGAGCTGAAACGAGGTGTGAAAGTTTTACGGCAATCCAAGTAGTGGTTCAGGAAATGTTGCCTCGGGCATTTTTGCAAGGTCACGGGGCAGGTAAATCTTTGTTTGCCATTATCGACAAGAGTTTATGAAGCAAAATAAATTTGTTCTATTTCGTTGAAATAGTAATGAGCTACTCTACAAGATGGTGCTGTCACCTTTTTAATTTCGAAATTTTGTCATGGTTTGAATTTGCATTTTTTGGGTGACCCCTAGTATCTCATCTTAATTATAACTTTGACCATTAAGATGGAACAATCAATTATCTTTCAACTAAAGAAATAAAACTAATGTGGTTTTATCCACAAATTTGTAATTATTTAATAAATTTAAATATTTTTTTTATAAAAAATATGTTTTTCACCAATATTTATTGAATGACTCAATAAATCACCGGTGTCAATTTGTATGTTTTGCCTACCCCCTAATGATTTTAAATTTTTAATTAGGCATATGGCGTTGCATGGTGGGAATGGAATTAGAATATATAGTTAGAATTTGGGCTACTAATCACTTTAAGAAAATGACGTCCCTGCTCAAGATAGAGGGGTATGGTCAGCAACATGGTACTTTTCTCGTCGAGACACGTTGAATGACTTGAAATATGACCTCTTGATAGGATTTATTCATTATTGACCTTGATTTTGACCTGAAGTCACGTCAATATTTGACAACCCATATTGCCAAGAATTCATCACTCAATATAGACTTACTATATTTCATTGGAATGGTAATTAAAAATTATACAAGTCTGTACAGTTAGTTTGTAAAAAAAATCCAAATTCAGAAATATAAAAATAGAGCGATGCTTTTGGGCACCCAAGACGTTGCATCCAATAACAAGAATATTTGTTTATACATGTAATTATTGCTCCAAGAACAGGCTAAGATTATTCATTTTTGGTAATTTTTCACATTTTGAAATGTGATTTTGCTCACCCAAAATTGTATCTATTTATTTGTAAATAATTTGCACAACTGTTATACCGAAAGGCAAAAAAATATACTATGCCATTTTTCCGGAAAAATAATTCATTTCTATGGCCTACCCTAGTGAGTAGCTAATTAACATTCCAATGATAAATGACAAATTTAGATTGCGTCATAAATTTCCGACGATAATGGCGGACGAAGATTGGTCTGCACCGTCTCCTTGCAAAAATACCCGAGGCAATATTTCCTGAACCACTGCTTGGATTGCCGTACAACTTGCACAGCTCGTTTCAGCTCCCCGGATTGCCCCATATATTTTAGTTTGGTCCAAATCAGTGTCATGAAGGTGTCATTTCATCGATTTTCGGTGGAATGCCCCAGTGGCTCAAATAAAGCTCATCAAATAAAGCTCATCAGCTCATGAGGTTCTATAGACCACTAAAGAACTTTAACAAAGTGCCCCAGTAGTAATGGGATGCAGATGGGCTTGAAATGCCCAAGTAAGCACAAAAGATCCCTAAACCACAAGACAAAAACGCACACACATACCTACTCACATCCTTCAAAAAAGGTTTGCATTTCTGGATTACATAGGCGTCGATTTATATGCTTTTTAGGTGACCCTCAACCCCCCCATTGTTGAGTTTTCTCCCCGATGGCACCCTATCTCAACGATGTTTTTGACGATGGTGGATCCAAGAGGGGGCAAGGCGGCCAAGTCTCCCAAACCGCCTGAAATTTGCAAAATATATTACATGTCTCCTATTGAATAAAAATCATATACTCAGTTTTTACTAGGAAAAGTTTGTATTTAATCATGTATGCAAAGGCAAAATCTGGTAAATTATTTATAGGTGTGTCTGAGACTTTTTTGGGAATCACTCCTCAAACCTTTTTTTGCCTTTCTGGATCCACCTTTGTCTCTGGTCTCAGATTACCTGAAACATATAGTATAGATTGCATCCACAGTGATGCACGGAAAACTAAGTTTCTGATTCAATATGATTTTGGGTCGAAGATATCGGTGCGAAAATGATAGAATAAATGGATTTGATTAAGGTTATTCTATATGAGTTGTAAAGTTGTTCAATACAAAAATGGCAGAATATAGATTATAGTTACGAGTGAGCACGCGAATCAATCTCGAGAGTCTCCCTGGTAAGTTACAGACGGTTTTGTGTATCACAATACACTAAGCGAGCGGACCCCAACCGACCAAAACGCGTACCATGGACGCTTCTCTGAGGAGCATATATACTGTTTAGAAAGTTTTAGTAGCACCATGATGGAGGTAAAAAAACAGCAGGTGTTTTCTCGGGCTTGACTTTAAAGCAGGCTAAGAAGTGGGTGTATGCCCATTTAGAGGGCCTGCCTTAAAAAATGTACGGCTCGAGAAACACAATGCTGGTGTTTTTACCATTTGGTGCTAACTTTTTTAACAGTTGTTAGCGTGAAATCTTGGAAATCTCGCAATCTCGATCGGCAAAGCGGTCCTTGGCCATCGACGGTCCCAGTTCCAATCAATGTGAATGTAGAGCTCGCACAACTATGTGGTCCATGTCTTACGCAAGGTAAAACTGTCACATCTGCCATACGTTGCTCGACGTGACACAACCCTGGGTGTCCAGTTGACTCAGAAATTGGCTCGAACATTCAACTGAAATTTTGGATTATTCGGGCTCGTCTAGTCACTTCTGCCGATTAGCGGTGGCGATCTCACTGGAGCTACGGTATAGTAAGTCGTATATACTTGAAGATCACAGATTATGTGAGTAGGTTCCACGTGTCGGGTCAGGAAGGTCACAAATCGACAGTTCTGACGTGTTATGAAGCCAAAACTTCATAATAAAAGTTCCTTCATACTGTACCCATAGAAACCGGCATTTATTCATAACGAAAGTGTTCATTAAAAGGTATAGTTGATCAATTCATTCCCGAGAAATGAGCTGAAGTAAGATACTTTCAGCAAGATGGTATAAGTCAGATTTTTAAAGTAACTATGCGCAAGGATAAACTGAATACGAAAATCACTGCAACCACATATTCAATCGATTTATGTTTTACAAAGTATAATTCGATCGTGCATAAGTCACCCGGTCAAGATACACAGGTCACATAAGACCAAAATGAAAAATTGAGAATAATTTTGAACATAAAGAGCAACGTTTTTTGTGACCAGCTTCTATTATGAAATGCAATGTGATCGTTTGTATTTGTAATTTGGTGAGCTGGTGATTTAATAAAACAACGTAACACGCAATTTGCTAAAAGGATGGCATGTCAAGAAGTCGATTTGATGCCTTCATGGAGCCAATAACATGCTATTCAAGAATGGTTGTATGATTGTTTTTGGCTATTCCAGCAATACAGGGAATATGCACGCAACAAAGAATGTGGTTCTCTAAGCAATATTGGCTCCGTCTTGTTTTTGTGTGTTCTAAAACATATTTTTGTATGCTTAAATTTTTGAAGACTTGAATTTGAAAAGTTTACTCATGGTGCGAAAGAGACTTATCCACGTTCTCTTTCTAAACGCATAACCTATCTTTTCGACCTTTTGTATTGACCGCTAGAGCTAAGACCTCACTAAGAGGCCTAAGAACTGAGCTGAAATTTGAGGACATCTTAGCGATTGTGTTTTTCGAAAGCTTTCTTTTTATTTTCTGTTCGTTTCTAGCTAGCATACTTTCCGAGATTATTGGGATTTCTGGAGCAAAGTTTTTTAACTGAAAAATCTGACCTTTGATGAACTCGGGTGACCTCAACATTGACCTGAATCAAAACAAGCAAAACACAAGTTTCAAAATGCTTTTTAACAAGCTTTGGAACAGTATTTTCGAGTTATGTTGCTACAGTCTTTACTAGAGAGCCAAGCCTACGATGGGAGGGCGTTTGTCAAATGTGCCCCCCCCCCCCCCTCCCGGCACGGTGAAGCTTGCGCCGAACACAGGCACAGGCGGGTTAAAGGTCTTCTAGGGGCCCCAATTCGCACAATTTATGGGCGAAGCTTATTATGGGACTCATAGGAGGCCTTTAGCCTTAGGGCCCAAATATGCACAGAGGGGTCCCTAAGGTAATTTTGCACCCACACCCGAAGTTTGAATCCGTAGCCACTGGGTATATTACATGTATTGTTGCGAAAATATTGATTTAGCAATGAATCTTCGAGGTACTGGCCATCAGACAAACACTTATATCCAACAATTAAAGTAAGTATGTACTAGGTATATATTCAATTCAACAGAACGAAAATATTTTGGAAGGTATCGTAAGTAGGTGGCTGCAACTTATCATCCTACAACTCATCCCTCACTTGTTAACGCAAACGTCCTTGGGACCAGGAGCAGCCTGAATCCTGTTGCTGACCTGACCCTTCTTTCCTCCACAGAGAACTCGGAGTACATGCTGGTGTGCACGCTGTACATCCTGGTGGGGCTGGCGCTGACCACCACCATCATCGAGATCGTGCGACGGCAGTACGCCCAGTCCTGGCGGCAGATGAAGATGCTAACGTCACGCATCCAGGTAGGAGACCAGTGCAGATTGTGCAACAGGAGGACGGAGATAGTGGGAGACAGGCGGAGACATGTGGGAGACAGGTGGAGACATGTGGGAGACAGGCGGGAGACATGTGGGAGACAGGCGAGAGACATGTGGGAGACAGGCGAGAGACATGTGGGAGACAGGTGGGAGACATGTGGGAGACAGGTGGGAGACATGTGGGAGACAGGCGAGAGACATGTGGGAGACAGGCGAGAGACATGTGGGAGACAGGCGAGAGACATGTGGGGAGACAGGCGAGATGTTCTATGTGGAGACAGGCGAAGGAGACATGTGAGAGACAAGGCGAGAGACATGTGTTGGAGACAGCGAGAGACATGTGGGAGACAGGCCGAGATACGATGCTGGGAGACAGGCGAGAGAACATGCAACTGTGAACCTTGACAGGACGAACAGAAATTCCACTTCACCAGGTTGACGCGATTCATTTCCGCGACCTAGGGCAGGCGAGCACGACGACATGTGGGAGAACATGCGAGAGAGCATGTGGGAGAGCAGGCGAGAAGACATGTGGAGGACAGGGCGAGAGACATGTGGGAGACAGGCGAGAGACATGTGGGAGACAGGCGAGAGACATGTGGGAGACAGGTGGGAGACAGGTGGGATACATGTGGGAGACAGGCGAGAGACATGTGGGAGACATGTGGGAGACAGGCGAGATACATGTGGGAGACAGGTGGGAGACATGTGGGAGACAGGGAAAGACACGGAGACGGGCGGGAGATTGACGGGAGACAGACAGGCGGAGGGGAGACAGGAAGCGGAGAAGAGACAGATGGGAGACAGGAAGAGACAGACCAAAGACAGATGGAGGACAGGGGAGAGAGAAACAGGCCAAAGGTTTCGCGCTTTGGGAGATCGGATGACTGTGCGACTCTAATGAGGCCCGCCAAGGGGACTCCGCGGCACTATGGGCGGGATATTATCCCACAGAATCAAACCACTTACAACAGCCGTTGCATGACTTGGCGTCACTATGAGGTGGATATTATCTCGCGGAATCAAACCGCCACAACAGATCGCTGATTATTATTCATAGAGGTATGTCGGCGCGGTGCCTCGGTCGCCTCTTGCTCGTGGTATCTCCCGTCTCGCCGTGCCCCAATGCTTATTACCATTTCCCCCGCTGGGAAAGATGTCCTTATGCATGTGTTCCATGTTTCCTGCGGGATGAATGATTGATACGGTCCGTGGGTAGACATCGGGAGCAGCCACCGGGACCTTCGCCGCCGAGAATAGATCGTAATGATGCACGCTTTCTCTGCGAATATGCGGACACAAAATAAATAGCGATGACACTCGGCGTTCATCACGTGTCATTGTTCCATCGATCTATAAGGATCCGTTATTAGCGTAGCGACTAACAAAACTGTTGCCTGATTAAGAGCAGTGTGTTTCTGAGTTGGTGTTCATTGGCCGTATAACGACAGGGGGTGGAATTCCCACATACCAGGCTTACCTCTCACGCTAAGCTCCGTTGTACTCGTATTTAACGTCGGTACATACTGTCGGCAATGTTGTGGTATGTTATGAGGATAATCGTTAATCACTCAGTGACAGTGGTGATGTATTGCACCCCATTAATAGAGCTGTAGCTGGTGCCTCGTTCCTGTCGCCTGGAACACTGCATATCAGCACGCGACCCTATGTTCCCGATACATACCATACATTGGAGAACAAAATAATATAATTTAATATATGAGGTGCGACGTCCTAAATAAGGTGTCCATTACTTTAGAGAAGAATATCTGAATGATACGGAGGTAGAAGCTACAGAGAGCCGATAAGTCAATAATATCTTAACCCTATTACTGTCGGGGGGCGAATCGGCCCCCCTTGAGGTTTTTCGCGTACGGGTCATTCAGTACTCAACTCAGAATCTTCAAACTTGCTGGATTTTCCTAACATTTCATTGCGCATCGAATGGTGTACTTTTTTTTCCAAAAAATTTAATTATGAGAGAGGGGTCAGGACAGTTTTTTTTAGGGGGCGTGTTCGGCGCGTTTTGACACAATAATCCTTTGAATGGTTCAGCACTCATGAGAGTTGTGAGTTGAAGAGGAAGTGTTAAAAAAACAGACACGATATGAGAATGATTGTTTTTTTCAGATGGCTATCTCGAAATTTTCAAAATTTTGAATCTTGAAATCAATTTTTTTGAGAAAACTTATTTTTTTCACAAAATGATGGCAAGTTTTTTTTTTCAGACGTTTAAAAAAACGCATTGTATGTGAGAGAAACTGCAAAATAATATGTGGTTGGAAGTTTTCAGGGTGATATCTAAATATTTGATGACCTGATGTCAGGTCAAATGCTAACCTTCAATAGTAAGTATATGGTGAAAAATGAAAACGAGGTTTAATACATTGCATCAATCCAATTTATTTCAGTATCATGGTCATCTTAGGCCTTCTTGATGCAAAGGATTGAATTTGTAGTCAGTGACTTTGAATGTTCATTCAAGGTCACAACACCTTTTTATCAATACTCGTGACAGAACATCATAGAGACTCACAAATGGGTTCAAAATGTTTGTCTCGTCAAATACGTCGTCTTTTGATATGCTTTGACTGACTACATTCACCTTACTTGAACAATGGGACCTTGACCGGGGTCAAATTTTCGATTGACAAAGTTGATAATGTTCGAACTGCAATGATGAGAGAAAGCACGATGGTACCAGACATGAGTGCTGTATATAATTTAGATAAAAAGTTATTAACGAACGAAAACATTTGCTGACAATATCAGTTTTTTAACATTTGTGACTCTACAGCCAAACCATTGACTGAGGTCATTTCTGATGCCTTATCAGGTGAGAAGATAATTAAAATCCGCTTAACAGATATTTTTTTTCTCCTAGCTGCCATATGTTTCGAGATTGGCAAGGTTTGCTGATATCTGTTTTTGACAAAAATATTTTTTGATGACGTATTTGACTTTGAAGATAAATGACCCAACAGGTCACAAAATTTGACATAATAGTTTTCGTTGTCGACCTTAGTCCACAGCACTAATTTCATGTTTTTAGCTCTTAATGGCAGGGAGATCGAAGGGGCGGAATAACCCCCCCCCGAAGATTCGTATACTTTTCATCCCTCCAGTAATAGGGTTAAGTCTAAACGAATATCACTATCACGTGTATTGTACTTACCCCTAAACAGCCCACATCCCGAAGCGTCACATTTCACAACACACAGTACACACACACTGACAAGTGCTCTGATCATGTTCCCTCACTGCCTGCAGAGCCTGTCCGGCCCCTTGGCTGAGCACCTGAAGAAGCTGGGAGAGCACAGCCACGGCGTCACCGTCGACGCCGACCTGGTGCGCGAGCTGAAGGAGCTGCGGAAGACGATGGCGAGCGCACGCATCCGGGACGGGCTCGGCTGGGACGACGCCGAGCTGGACGCTCTAAGGCCGCAGCCACCGGTCGTCCAGATCGTCATCTATGAGAGTAATGTCTGACGCGGGGCTCGTGATAGGAGTAATGCCTAACAGGCACCTGTGCGGTGGCAGGAGTAATGTCTGACAAACGCCTGGTGAGAGGAGCAACGTCTGACAGAAGTCTGGTGAGAGGAGCGGCGTCTGACAGAAGTCTGGTGAGAGGAGCAACGTCTGACAGAAGTCTGATGAGAGGAGCAACGTCTGTCAGAAGTCTGGTGAGAGGAGCAACGTCTGACAGAAGTCTGGTGAGAGGAGCAACGTCTGAAATAAGTATGGAGAGAGGAGCAACGTCTGTCAGAAGTCTGGTGAGAGGAGCAACGTCTGTCAGAAGTCTGGTGAGAGGAGCAACGTCTGACAGAAGTCGGATGGTGAGAGGAGCGGCGTCTGACAGAAGTCTGGAGAGAGGAGCAACGTCTGTCAGAAGTCTGGTGAGAGGAGCAACGTCTGTCAGAAGTCTGGAGAGAGGAGCAACGTCTGTCAGAAGTCTGGTGAGAGGAGCAACGTCTGACAGAAGTCGGGTGAGAGGAGCAACGTCTGTCGGTTACCTGGTGGTATAAGTCAAGTCTGATGGGTGGCTGGTAACGTCTAAGCAACGTCGGATGGACGTCTGATGACAGAAGCAGCGTCTGAGGGACGTTTGGTGACAGGAATGCCTGATGGGTGACATGAGTAACGTCTGACGAACGTTTGGTGACAGAAGTAGCGTCGGACGGACGTCAGGTGTGAAAAAATGTCGGAATGACTGCTGCTGCATACGGACAAAGATACGAGTGCATAGCGTTTGGCAGGTAGTAACCTGGCATAGCAAGGAACACGTGGGATGTATACGAGGCTATAAAGACACCAAATGCAGGACACATGTAAATGAATCTGCCAAAAGTCAAGCGACATTGACCAGAGTCCGAGCGCTAGTCGCTCGTCCGCTCCGGAGGCAGATTCCTGGTGCCTTCAGGCTAGGGAGCATGATAGAGTATGAGGGGTCAAAGAGAAAGGGACGCACGAAGACGTGGCTGACGTGGTGGTAGTGCTTTGCGCAGAGGATGATCTGAGGGGAATTCGNGGCTGTGCCCCTGACAACGGGGACATGCACTCGTTGGAGTTGTAATCGGAAAGCTAGACACGTGACAAAATTTACCAGTTCAGTCAGCGTCGAGCCCAGATCTGATCCAGTGTTGCGCAGCTCGGCGAGATGATCCTGGCTTCCCCAGATCTGCTCCAGTGTTGAGCAGCTCGGCGAGTGATCCTGGTTTCGCCCAGATCTGCTCCGTGTTTAGGGCAGCTCCGGTGGGATGATCCTTGGTTTCCAGATCTGCTCCGTGTTGAGCAGCTCGGCGAGATGATCCTGGCTTCCCCAGATCTGCTCCAGTGTTGAGCAGCTCGGCGAGATGATCCTGGCTTCCCTGTTTACCTGGCGCCCGTAGGAGTCATCTGTAGTCGATGGTCGACCGATCGGGGGCCATCAGCTGGCGATTGGTGCTCGGTGGTGCTCCGATTGGTGCTCTGCGGCCGGCCGAGACACGGCTCTGTATCCCAGCCCCCCCCACGCCTCCCCCGCCTCACAGTAGCTGGTTTATGGCGCGGCGATTCGTTGGAAGATTGGCGCGAAAAGCGGACGATGAGCAGTGATTTGCCCCCGGACGGTTCTCATACCTCCGACGATGGTGGAACTTGTCCGACCGACACCGAATGGCCCAAGCCGAATGGCAGCTCGGGGCTGTAAGTCTCCACACACAAACGGCTCGAAGAATGGTGCCGTAAAGTGGATGTCGAATGTGTTGCCAGATTGAACTGCTCTGAGCTGTTCAATGTCGTAATCAAGCACGGACAACAGGATGAGTTCCACCGAACAAAACTTCTCGCTCATATGTCGTGAGTTGAAAGAACCTCAAAATCGGTTTCGAGTCAGAAGTATATATGTGCCATCCCATAAATCGCTTCTTAAATTTCGATCACGTTAGCTTAGCATGGAATAAAAGCATACATAAATGATCCTGGTTAGATGTGTGTCTGTAGTATGTACCGCTACCACTGTCTATTTACACCCATCGCAAATAGCATAAATCCCACCGCACATAGTTAACCCTGACATCGACCCATTGTATTAAACCGCAGCTCCTCACTCGCGAGGATCGGACGCTGAATCTGGCAGCAGTCGCCGGTTTGCCTGCTGCTGTGCTGCTGCGGCTGCTGCTGCTGCTTGCTGCTGCTGCTGCCTGCTGCTGCGCTGCGTGCTGCTGGCTGGCTGCTGCTGCTGCTTGGCTGCTGCTGCTGCTGCTGCTGCTGCTGCTGCTGCTGCTGCTGCTGCTGTGCTGCTGCTGCTGCTGCTGCTGCTGCTGCTGAGCTTGCTGCTGCCTGCTGCTGCTGCTGCTGCTGCTGCTGCCTTGCCTGCTGCCTGCTGGCTGCTGCTGCTGTTGCTGCTGCTGCTGCAAGCTGCTGCTGCTGCTGCTGCCTGCTTGCGCTGCTGCTGCTGCTGCTTGTGCTGCTGCTGATCGCTGCTGCTCGCTGTGCTGCTGCTGCGCTGCTGCTGCTGCTGCTGCTGCTTGCTTGCTGCTGCTCGCTGCTGCTGCTGCTGCTGCCTGGCTGCTGCTGCTGCTGCTGCTTGCTGCTGCTGCTGCTGCTGTGCTGCTGCTGCTGCTGCTGCTGCTGGCTGCTGCGGCTGCTGCGCTGCTGCTGCTGCTTGCTGCTGCTGCTGCTGCTGCTGCTGCTGCTGCTGATGCTGGCTGGCTGCTGCTGCTTGCGCTGCTGCCTGCTCGCTTGCTGCTTTCTGCTTGCTGCTGCTAGCTGCTGCTGCTGCGGCTGCTGCTGCGTGCGCTGCTGCTGCTTGTGCTGCTGCCTGCTGCTGCTGCTGCTGCCTGCAGCTGCTGCTGCTGCTTGCTGCTCGCGCTGCCTGCTGCTGCTGCTGCTGCTGCTGCTCTGCTGCTGCTGCTGCTGCTGCGCCTGCTTGTCTGCTGCTGCTCGCTGCTGCTGCTGCTTGCTGCTGCTGCTGGCTGCTGCTGCTGCTGCTGCTGCTGCTGCTGCTGCTGCTGCTGCTGAGTGCCTGCTTGCTGCTGCTGCTGCCTGCTTGGTGCTGCTTGCTGACTGCTGCTGCTGCTGCTGCTGCTGCAGGGGCTTGTTGGCTGCTGCTGCTGCTGCGCGCTGCTGCTGCTGCTGCTGCCTGCGCGCCTGCTTGCTGGCTGTGCTGCTGCTGCCTGCTGCTGCTGCTGCTGGCTGCTGGCTGCTGCTGCTGCTGCTGCTGCTGCTGCTGCTGCTGCTGCTGCTGCTCGCTGCTGCTGCTGGCTGCTGCTGCTGCGTGCTGCTGACGTGCGCTGCTGTCTGCTGGCTGCTGCTCCTCCTCTCCCTCCTCTCCTCCTCCTCCTCTCCTCCTCCTCCTCCTCCTCCTCCTCCTCCCCTCCCTCCCTTTCCTCCTCCTCCTCTCTCCTCCTCGTCCTCGTCCCGTCCTCCTCGTCTCCTCGTCTCTCCTCCTCTCTCCTCCTCCTCCTCCTCCTCCCTAACTCCTCTCTCCTCCTCCTCCCCTCCTCCTCCTCCTCTCTCCTCCTCCACCTCCTCCTCCTCCTCCTCCCTCCTCTCTCCTCCTTCCTCCTCCTCCTCCTCCTCTCCTCGCTTCCTCCTCCTCCTCCTCCTCCTCCTCCTCCTCCTCTCCTCTCCTCCTCCTCCTCCTCCCCTCTCCCCCTCTCCTCCTTCCTCCTCCTCCTCCTCCTTCTCCTTCTCAGCCAGCCGCCCCCGTAACCGGCATCACTTATTCAGCCCGTCAAGCAGATCAAATTGCGGCCCTAATACCGGCTCGCTTCTTTATGCACACGTCGATTCTGCTTGGAGCACGCCACATCACACCACACCACGGACGGGGCACGCACACAGGGAGACCAGCGGTGCTGGTGCTGGTGCTGGTGCTGGTGCCAGTGACGACCGACATGCGGTGTGCTTACAAATGCTGATAAATATCCGTAGAAATAACAACTCGAACTAAAGAGTACATACAAATCAGTTGTCCTGACTGAGTTTTGATCCGACAGGACGGCATTGGTGACCTGCGCGTGGTGAAGGGAGGCATAGTGTTGGAGGGCGACTCCTGGGTGCTGAACCAGCTGGTGGCCAGCCATATAAGGTCAAGCCGCGACCAGCCAATCAGCTTCCAGTCCTCCAAAAACTTCTCAATCAACGTGCGGAACGCGGTCGGGGAGCTCGAGTCCCAGCTGACGCTCGGTAAGTTACAGCTCACGGCCCCTGCTCAGCTCAGCTCAAGGACGCTGAATGGAGCGCTGCCCATGATCAGCTGATTTGTCGTAAGTCAGCGCACGTTCGCAGCGAGATAGACAGATCAAATGAGTTGACTCGGGGTAACTGCTATGAGTTTATATGTAACATTTATGTGTTAACATCGTATATCATTTATGTGTCAAAATTATATAAAGCTAATATGTAGTTCTCCGTTTAATTTTACGGAGGAAGCATAACGAAATCGAAGCATTTTGTCATACAATGCACAACGTAAATGAATATATTGCATTCCCTGCAGATTGCTCTTCTGCGACTTAAAAGCGAGTTTTGCGCTTCTCTTTGTTTTTGTTCAATTTCGTGTTGTTGGCATGCATACCAGATTAAAACATCAGTAGCATTCCAGTGGTATACGCGGGCTAGACTGAGAGAGATTATCCTCTACTTGAAACCGGTTCTGAAAGCCTAAAAGTTTCCAGTGTCAAATACACATTCGCATAAAGCTCTATTTATATTGTAAATAGCATTATATATAGGTATCTCACTGATTTCGTGGATCCGGTTCTAGTACACCAGACACACCCGGATGGTGTCATTACCTGTTTGTGACCATCACTGATGACGTTCACCTCTGCCGCTACCGCTCTGACGGTGCTGTCCCTGTGCAGGACCGCAGGGGTTCCACGTCATGTCCAACTCGTTCCGGGTGACGGACAAAACGGGCGTCACTCTGTTCGAGGCTTCGCCCAGCCAGGTCATCGTGGGCGCCAACACGCTCCAAGTCACAGGTCAGGTCAAACGTGCAACGTCCGGCAGATGGATTGGCAGATGTTCAGGGCGAACGGAAATCAATATCTGACCCTGGTCAACTTGAAAGCGTTAGCCTTGCACAAATACCTTTATTGCTGCAAAAGCTACTAAAATGCACAAAACGCCAACACGCCCTTTAGGCATTTTTATATTTCTGTGTAGTGAGTGGCTGTGAAGTGTATAATAGCTCGATGTTGTGTTGTTACAGGGAACGGAGGCGCTGTATTTGACGGCTCGGTGGCCACTGGCCACACCCTCTGACAGCCGATGTCTGTGTTGTTACAGGGAACGGAAGACCTGTTTTGACGGGCTCGGTGCACCACTCTGACAGCTCGATGTTGTGTTGTACAGGGAACGAGACGCTGTATTTGACGGCTCGGTGGCCACACCACCTGACAGCCCAGATGTTGTGTTGTTTAGGCGAGGAGGACGGAGGCGCTGTATTTGACGGCTCGGTGGCATAAAAAAACATGAAAAAAAAACACAAAAAAAACACCGAACAGCCCGATGTTGTGTTGTTACAGGGAACGGAGACGCTGTATTTGTCGGCTCGGTGGCCACACCTCTGACAGCCCGATGTTGTGTTGTTTCAGGGAACGGAGACGCTGTATTTGACGGCTCGGTGGCCACTGGCCACACCTCTGACAGCCCGATGTTGAGCTGTTGCAGGGAACGGAGACGCTGTATTTGACGGCTCGGTGGCCAACCCTGAAGCCCGATGTTGTGTTTGTTGAGCAGCGAATGGAGGCGCTTGTATTTGAGGTCGGTGCCATGGCCACACTTCTGACAGCTCGATGTTTGTGGTTGTTACAGGGAACGGAGGCCGCTGTTTTTGACGGTTCGGTGGCCAACTGACAGCCCGGTGTTTGTGTTGTTAGCAGGGAACGAGCGCTGTTTTGCACGGTTCGTGGCCACATGAGCCCGGTGTTGTGTTGTTGCAGGGAACGGAGGCACTGTCTTTCACGGCTCGGTGGCCACACCTCTGACAGCCCGAATGTTGTGTTTGTTGCAGGGAATGGAGGCGCTGTATTTGATGGCTCGGTGGCCAAATCACTGACAGCCCGATGTTGTGTTGTTGCAGGGAACGGAGGCGCTGTATTTGACGGCTCGGTGGCCACACCTCTGGTACATGCCGAGGCCGGAAACGAGCTCAAGTAAGCAGAGCGGAGAAACCGTAATTGCGGTGGGACTCATAGCCCTACACTTTGTCCGCATATTTTTGAAAATTGTTTTCCTTCTCCCTCTAATGAGTGACTTAACACTCTTCGAAATACTGGCGTCAAAGCGCAGCACGATCATGGGTACTTCAATTTTCAAATCAGTCCAGAACGCTCACAAACAAAATGGTATGTACCTGTGAGATTCTCATTTTCACATTTCGACAAATCAATACATTCGGTTGTCCTGTATCTGTCGGTGGGTCAGACCTCTATTATCCTGACGCGACAGTCGGATCGAACCCGTGCTGTACTGACGCCCGTGTCGACGTCAGCTGGCCGTGCTCACACGAACATCAGTGCCACTCGTGCTGTTTGAACCACCGCCGTATCACTCCACAACCGCCGGGTGTGGCCTCCCCACGCGGGAGCGGCCGGCGCCTCTCCGCGCGCCGAGCGTCCCTGTTGACAGAGCACACAAATAGTTCTCTAATTTACCGGCCAGTCTCAGCTGGGACAATTAGGCGGCAGTGATAGGAGACGCACCTCTCTGATGCGCGTCTGAGGGAGCGCCCCGGGGTGGGAGGAGATGGCGCGGCGCAGGCTAACACGCGCCAGCAGGGGACAAACAGGGACTGGGAGAGTCGCTGTATGATACAGCACACTGTGTCAATACAGCGTACGCGCTGAGGCGGGAACGGGTCATCACCGGAACGAGCGTCATAGCTCATAACCGACTTCGCTAGGGTTATAGGACCAACTTCAGACGAATTGAGAGGCAGTTTGAGAATGTGACACGTGACTTTGTGTATTACCTTGCATTAATGTTGCTTTATTGATGCAAGTTGCAAGTCTTGTTCATTGAAGGAGATAAAGTCCGAACAAACGTGACATTGTGATGATACCAAACAGTTGGTGAAGTCGAACCGAAGTTGGTTTCTGTATTGACGTCATCTACTGTGTTGCCAGATTGGAGTCTGCCGCGCGGTCTGACCTCTGGAGATTTCCGATATGTTGAATGTCACGTGCTGTGTTGCAGACTGGAGTCTGCCACACGGTCTCTGGAGATTTCCGCTCCACTGGGAGTGGCCATCGAGTCACGGGCCGGCGACATCAGCGCCGCCTGCCTGACAGACCTCAAACTACAGTCCACAGGAGGGTCGGTGAGTGCCCCAACTCACAGCCCGGTGCAGTGTCTGACTCAGGTTCATAGACTTTGGATTTCATTCAGATCTACAATTGAAACCGAGATTTGTATTACGTTCAGATCTACGATTGAGAAGAATAAAACAACCGGAACAGATAGCAGGTTTAATACGAACACATTTACTGAAGCAAGGTATACACATCAGCTGTAATATGTATTGGAAAAGGGCGTGTTTGTATTTGCATTGTCCTGCCTGATGTTAACTGCTCCTGCCTATCTGAACGGAAGTGTGGCAGAGCCGGGACCCCTCACCCTCTAACCGCTGTCCCGTCACCCATCTGTGTGTCGGTCAGATTCGGATCGACTCGCCTCGGGTGATGCTGCCCAGTCTGCCGATCGCCTCACCGAGCAGTCTGCGGCAGGTCGGCTCGGTCGACACCAAGGCCTACCAGGTGTGCGCCTGCACCAGCGGCAAACTGTTCGTCACGCCGGCAGAGGGCAGCTGTGTCGCAGATGGCGCCACCTGCCAGTGAGGGCGGCGCTGGAGGGATGAGCTACAGATGGCGCCCCCGTCTGTGGGCGACAGTGATAACCCGACGGACAGCCGGCAGAGCGCAGCTACGTGCCAAATAACGCCAGGTGTCAACGGCGGACGCGCCGACAGTGGAGCAGATGGCGCCACCTGCCCGTAAAGGCGGCACCGGAGCAGCGAGTGACAGATGGCGTCACCGAGGGACACGCCGCCGACAGCGGGCGGCTGTGTGGCAGGTGGCGACACCTGCCGGTGAGCACCAACCAACCGGAGGACCGTGCCGCAAGTGACGCTTCATGTCAGACCAGCCTGTGTCCTTTTGCCACTGGGGGCAGCTGACAGCCGCCGCCGCCAAGCCAGTCACGTCTTATACCGTACGCAGGCAGATAGTGTAGGTGGCGCCACATGCTTATGAAGCCAGCCTGCCCTGCGCGAGCATTCGACAGTCAGTAGAGAGTGGCGGGTGCAGGACGCGTCAGGCGCTGGCTCGCTCTGGTGGCACTCACGGCTTCCAGATGGGAATGGATGCGCCAAAGTGGTAAATCAACCGCATAAGCGTAAGAGGGCAAATGGTTGCGAAGTTCGAAAATGCGTATGACAATGTGTCTGGTTGTCGAGAAAAGTGGTTTAACGAAATCAAATCAAGACAATCTTGGAATGTCTGAGAAAATATGTACCAGGAGCCATTCAGTATTACGTCAGGAACGTTGAGGTGATGTCAGCGGTACTTACAGCATATAGCCGTCCTGTCGTGATTTTATCAATCACCAGTGTAAATCCCACAGTACGCCTGGTTAATTAGAGGTCAAACGTACTGAACGCATCCATGCCTCGGGCGAATAACTGGAACGGGCAGTATAATGTCCCATCTGATGCTCCACCCAATCAACCTAAAACTTGTCCACGCACAATCCACCCATTACGCCATCGGCACCCAGAAAGACAACGCTTGAAAGTTAATTATCCAGCAACACTACAACGACGATATGCGACGAAATCGATATAAAAGCAGTGAATGCCACTATTGTTGAATATCTTTCTCCCACGAACTACTGATAGCGGCGGCGTTCGATGGTCGCCAGGAACAGTGAAAAGTGTGCCACATCAGCCATCGTATAGCATTGTGCGGCGCCGTGCTTTTAACACGCGTTGCATCAGCGAATATCTTTATAGTTGTTGCGGAGTTGAAGCCATTTCGAGGTCACTTATGATAACGCTCTCAGTGAGCTCAGCTCAACATTGGTATGGTGGCTGAGATACGCTACATCGTTGCGTGGTGTGGCATTGTTGGGTTAGAAGCGTTACCGTTAGCTAGTTAGCTTTAACCGTGACGTGTTGTTGGTGGCCCTTTTCTAAGGACATGGTCCCGAGTCGCGTGATGACGCGTGCTCTGTCGTTGTTGGACCAATGTTACATGTGACGCACAGCAAGAATACGTACTCTGTCAGTGACGCCAGCCGCAATCCGTTGAGTATGAAATAAAGTTGCCAAAATAATGAAATTATGGGTGTTACACTAAGATTACCCCCCCCCCCCCCAGTTAACTATCAGTAAACGCCGCAACTATGGGATTACTCGGACTAAGGCGATGTTAGTCTTCTGCCATCAACATCACTACAGCGCCTGCCAAGCTAAGCAGTAAGAAGCGAGCAAAGACCGCGCTACGAAACGACCGTGTATTTCTACGACAAGCGGATGACACTACCACAATGTAACTATATGCAACAATCTGCCATCTGGCGTATAGTATGTGAACGATATGATACGGTGACCAGCAGGTACAGCACTCTTTCTACAGTCGAGGGGCTGGCCACGTCGCTCGGCAGTACCAGGCACTCCTGCCAACCCCGACAACACTCTGGACCAGGCACCACACTATGTCACCAGCTCTGCCTCATTTCACGCCGCGGGGGGGGGTCCCGGGCTTTGCCGACCCCACTGTACCCCGGCACCACACTATGACCAGCTGTGCGACATGACACGTCACATGGATGAGTTTCAGTGTACGCGAGGCTCCACCAGCGGCACAGTCGCACAGTTGGCAGAGTAGCAGGTAGCCAGCTGATGAGAGCCAAGGAGCGGTGAGCGATACGCTGACCTGGGACGTGACCGCGGCGACAGCTGACCTCAGCTGACCCCGGCTGACCTCGGCTGACCTCGGCTGACCTCGGCTAACCTCGGCTGAACCTCGGCTGACCTCGGCTGACCTCGGATGGCTGACCTCGGCTGACCTCGGCTGACCTCGGCTGACCTCGGCTGACCGGCTGGAGGTCACTCGTCCTCTCGCTTCCGTTTGAGTCCGGCCAGCGTCGGATCCGAGGTCGGGGTGGAGAACTGGATCCGAGGCATCACCGCCGCCGGTGAGCCGACTGTCGACACAGACACGGCACGTCACTAGACAGCTCACGTCACAAGACACAGCACGTCACGTCACAAGACACGGCACGTCACGTCACAGCTCACGTCACGTCACAAGACGCGGCACGTCACAAGACGCGGCACGTCACGTTACAGCACGATATGTTATGAAATGACATGGGACGGTACGTCAGAATACGCATGGTTCCGACTGCCTAACCCAATCCATGTACGCACAAGAGAGGCAACAATGCCAGAATGCTTCAAAGCACAAATGTACACTAGCTCCCAAAGGCAATGACATCGTTAGAAGTTCACTTTATAACGACAATGAACGAAATAACAGCTGTAATGACAGGTGACGTCAATATAATAACGACATAACGTAACGTATACTAACGCATAAGGGGACGTAATTGTATAACAACTATTATCTAACAAATACACAGCAGCATCAAAACCTCACAATTACAGACGAGACGAATTATAGCCCCGACTCCATCTCTTTCGCCACTGCATTTGCCCTCATGTTGGCGGCGTTTGCCTGTCTGTCTGCTCACCTGAGGACTGTGGCGTGGTCTGCACCTTGAACTTTGGCATGGGCGAGGAGGAGCTGGAGGAAGCGGCAGCGCCGCTGGAGCTGCCACTCGGCTTGTTCGGCACCACGGCCACCTTGGTGCCCTTGGCGGCGCCCACCGTCACACGTGAGGAGCCGGCCGGCTGGCGACCGGACGACTGACGGAGACACGACGTCAGAAGGAGACACCGACGGAGGGACAGACGACACAGACGGAGACACGACACAGACGGAGACATAGACGGAGACACAGACAGAGACCCACAGACGGAGATACAGACGGAGCAAAGACGAGACAAAGACGGGATACAGGACACATGACAGAGACAGAGACACAGACAAGAGACACCAGACAGAACCACAGACAGAGACACCAGACAAGGACACAGACAGAGACCACGAGACAGGAGACACAGACGGAAACCATACGGAGACAAAGACAAGACGGGAGAGAACAGACAGAGACAACAGACAGAGACAGAGGACAGAGACAGAGACAGAACAGAGACACAGACAGAGGACACTGACCAGAACAAGACAGAGACACAGACAGAGACACAGACAGAGACACAGACAGAGACACAGACAGAGACATGACAGAGACACAGACAGAGACACAGACAGAAGGACACAGACAGGAGACACAGACAAGACACAGGACAGAGACACAGACAGAGACACAGACAGAGACCACAGACAGAGGACAGAGACACAGACAGAAGACACTGACAGGACACAGACAAGACACAGACAAAGGACACGACAGAGGACACAGGACAGACACAGACAGAGACACAGACAGAGACACAGACAGAGACACTGACAGAGACCACTGACCAGACACTGACAGAGACACTGACAGAGGGACACTGACAGAGACACTGACAGAGACACAGACGAGACCACAGACAGAGACACAGACAGGAGACACAGACAGAGACACCAGACAGAGGACACAGACAGAGACAACAGACAGGACACAAGACGACCACAGACAGAGGACACAGACAGAGACACAGACAGAGACCACAGACAGAGACACAGGACAGAGACACAGACAGAGACACAGCACAGAGACACAGACAGAGACACAGCAACAGAGGACACAGACACAGACAGAGGACACAGACAGGAGAACACATAGTTGACAGTGTACAACAAACTTCTCAGCGAGACAAGACAGACGCAGATCGAGAGACAGAGACACAGACAGAGATACAGACAGATACACATACAGACACAGACAGACACAGACAGACACAGACGGACACAGACAGACACAGACGGACACAGACAGAGACAGACGGACACAGACAGAGACACGACAGAGACAGAGACAGACAGACAGAGACAGACAGACAGACAGAGACACTGACACCGACATCAGGACATGACACTTGACAGACACTTGACAGAGACACAGACAGAGACACAAGACAGAGACACAGACAGGAGACACTGACACGGACACTGACAGAGACCACAGACAGAGACACAGACAGAGACCACAGACATTAGGACACAAGACAGAGACACAGACAGAGTCACAGACAGAGACACGACAGAGGACACTGACAGAGACACAGATACAGACACAGACAGAGGACACAGAGATACAGACAGATGACACAGAGGCTCATGCAGGACACAGGACGAGACACAGAGACACAGACGGAACACAGTACGGAGACACATACGGAGACACATACGGAGACCCCACGGCGGAGTACAGAACACAGGCGGATACAAGAGGACACAGACGGCGTCAGACGGAGACACGACCGTCAGCACACCCTATTGCATTATTATATGCATTGCCATAACACAAAACAATACATTTTTACATCGTGAACGTCACGTTTTATCATATAAAACTGCATGCAACTGAAATACTCTACGCGGCTACAGCTTGCAGTGGGTTGGAGAAAACTTGTCCCAATAAAACCAAGAGTATGTCCAGAGCGAGTATATTTCGACATTGGCCACAGATCACTGCGACTTTGGTGAATGTGCGCGTCGTGCGGCTGACCTTTTTGGCGACCTGCGCCGGTTTCAGTTTGTAGTTTGTGGCCAGCAGGCAGTAGCGGTCCGGTGGCAGGCGGAGTCCGCACTGCGGCTTGATGAGCGGCAGCGGGGTGCTGTTGCGCGTGCGGGCGATATCAGCCAGCAGCTGCAACACATGACACGGTCGAAGGCGTCCACAAAGCTGTAAGAAGAACAGGGGTCTACTCTGGTAACCTGGTTAATTTTCCCAAGCCTTGCCTTGAATTCTTTGCCGTTTAAGTGTGTTGTGTAGCTCTCATAAACGTATTTCACACATCAAACAGCACAGTTCCACTTTACCGTATGAAATTAACAGGAGTATGGCCAGCCCTAGCCAAGCTGTTCGCCACAGGGCAGATTAATATGCGTGGACCGCGCGGTACGTGTGTATATCTTACATCTCTGGGCGGCGGCGTAGTGTAGTTCTGATCCAGCTGCATCTGAACTGACAGCTTCACGTCGTCCAGGTCAATGTTCTTCTTCTTGGCGTGAGAGCAGTAGACTCTGGCATCCTCCAGCACGTTGGTGACGTATTCTGTGACACAAGACAGGGTGTTTCGGATGTTCCTCCGCTGCCGCAGAGAAACCAGGGCATTGACTCACACCAAACGACAGGCTCAGATTATAAGTAAGCGGCATCTGCAAGATCAAAGAGCGTGGTTGTTTGGAATATGAGGAGAAATGCCTTGTCAAAGCAATGCCGGTTCAAAGTAAAGCAAAAACAATTATGAACAAGTATCCTGCACATTTGTTCAAAGAAAACTGAAAGAACACACAAACCGGAGCAGTTGTTTCATGTTTCAGAGAAGTACCAAATGGGTAATATCGCAACATAACATTAACACACGAGCAGGTTATATACATAAGAAGTCACAGGCACGTAGTCAGGATTTTGTCAGGGGGGGGGCACGTTCGGAAAAAATCACATTTGCTCCTCATCAGCCATTATGCTGCTGACCGGGGGGTGAGGTAGGTCATGTTTTCAAAAAAAAATATCATTCTATCTAGTGTAAATCACATTTTGCTCCTCAACAATATGATTCTGACCAGGGGGGTAGGGTCGGGTTTTCAGAGAATCTCATTCTATCTAGTGTGAATGTATTTCGCTCAGGGGGGGGGGCATGGCCCCCGTGGTCCCCCCTTGGCTATGTCCCTGAGAAGTCAAACTGAAGTTACCCCACTTCCTGAATTCTCGTCACATCTGTAAAGCAGCGCACACAGATACATACATACACACACACACACACACACACATGCATACAGGACACACTGTACCCCTACTCACTGTATGTGAACTCCAGCATCTGGTTAATAACTCGGTGATCATATGATGTGATACCAGCTTCTTTCAAGATGGCTGCCATAACGGCAGCGTCCTTCGGCATCTTGTTTGATCCACTCATGGCTGTGCCAATATTTAAAGACGCTGCCTGGAACACCAGAATGGGAACCGTGTTAACAGAACGGCCATGTGGAATGTAATTATTAACCAATGACGAATATAGGTACAGCTGTTTGCTATCATGTGCATGAGTAGGTACTATCATGTTACTTGAGAAATGTCTGACTTTATCCGTGCCGTGCTTCGACGATAGCGGAAAAAACGACGGCGGTAGCAGCGCCAACGTTTTTGATACAGCTGTTTGTGCATACAAATGCTTCCTATTCAGAGAATATGTATTG
Source organism: Semibalanus balanoides (assembly GCA_014673585.1). Classification (NCBI taxonomy): domain Eukaryota; kingdom Metazoa; phylum Arthropoda; class Thecostraca; order Balanomorpha; family Balanidae; genus Semibalanus; species Semibalanus balanoides. Next base: position 20,237 of record VOPJ01014982.1, on the reverse strand, counting down.
GCACAGGCAAATTATTTCAGAACCATGTTATTTTAGCTCATTATTGACGACCCAGGAGCAATTTATGCTCAGTGACCCCAGACCCCTGTAAGGTCACCTGAGGTCATCTGAGTTCATCAGCAATGTTTTGCTAATAACTATTGATATAATAAAGATAGAGATGAGCTGATGACACCACTGTGTTTGTCTTATCGAGCAGCTTCGCCCCAGATGCAACATGACCTTCCTGAGTCATCAAACAACCTTGACCCGAGGTCAAAATTTGCAGTTGACCTTACCAGGTCAATCAGTTACCTGTGGTCAATGTACAGCCCTGCCAGTTTTTGTTTCTCACAAGATGAAACAGGAGAACACAAGATGACATTGTGACAAGAGATCACAAAAGGACATGGTCACAAGAGGACACTGTTACATGACACAACAGACACAATAGGACAAAGGACACAATAAGACATTGTCACAATATGACACAGGATGACACTGTCAAAAGTCAAGAGGACACAAAAGGACACTGTCACACACAAAAAGATACATGAGGACACTGCCACAATAGGACACAATATGACACTGTCACAAGAGAACATTATCACAAGATGGCAAAAGAGGACACTAACTACCACAAGATGGCAAAAGAGGACACTAACTACCACAAGATGACACAAGAGGACATTGTCACAAGAGGACATTAGAGGACAAACTCACAAGAGGACCCAAGAGGACACAAGGGGACCCAAGAGGACACATGACACAAGAGGACCACAAGAGGACCACAAGAGACACTGCTGCAAGAGGACACTTGCTGCAAGAGGACACTTTTTTTACTGCAAAAAGGACACAATTGGAACTCATTTCCTTGTTCCAGTCCTGACAATCTTAATCATTTGGCTCAATGCTTGCTTAGGTAAACACTAAACAATGGTGTGATGTCTACATTCTAATACCAATAATATGCTTGGATGTAACTAAAGATTGGATCTATACCCCATCAGTTTAATAGGTGTAAGTACTTGCGCGCAAAGGCCAAAAACGGATCACGTCGATTTTGGTCGATTTTTTTCGTTTTTTTGTATCAATCAATTGTCTTTTCATGGCCCGTATTATAAACCAAACCACATCAAAATGGATTTGAAAACAAGCAAAATATTTGGAAATACTTTTTTTGGAATGGACTACGTTGTAGTAGATATAGGATTTTCAAAAGTCAAAAATGATTACGTCCTTACAGATGTGCGGAACCATACGTTAAACATTGCGGTAGTGAGGAAGACTGACCAAAAGCGATCACGTTTCAAGCGTAATTAATTATGTCCCTCAATCGTGGAACAGTCTGTGTGTCAAAAACGATTACGTATGAACGTAGTCAGTATTGCCTCGTCTCTTGAATACAATGTGCATGGCAAAAACGATTACGTATGAACGTAGTCATTATTGCCTCGTCTCTTGAATACAATGTGCATGGCAAAAACGATTACGTTTGAACGTAATCGTTTTTGACTGTGCATTGAGAAATGCGCGACGTTTCGTGACCACGACGTAATAATTTTTGCCACTATTACGTCGGAGCGACACCGTTGGACTGGACTACTGCCGATGAAGACGTCCAGCACCCATTGGGTGCCTCCAGCGTGGGGAGCCTCACATCATGGAACCTGGGGCTATCTACTCTCAGTGAGCTCAGTGACATCACACCTTTGCTTGTCCTGTTTAATGGGCCGCCAACCGCCACTTCAAGTAATTCGCTTCCGCCTGCTCCGTCAGCCACACCAGTGACGGCAATCCAACAAGAATATCCGGAATGTTGGCCAGATGAGGACATGATGCCCGGAAGACCACAGGTTTGCAACACGTTGTGCCACTCTCATGCTCATCACCACAAGCAACAGGAGACAATGAACAGAAGGGACAAATATCAAAGAACAGTAAATGAAGAGCGTGTCCAGGCGAGGCCAGGAAACGGCAACCGCGCAGCGTCGACGGAGCAGACCCAAAAGCACCAAAAAAGGATCAAAGGACGGAAGCCACATACAATTTCAAATTTTGCAAAACAAGAGACAAAATTCAACCACCTCGAAGGCCTGCCTTTGAGGGATGCAGGAAACGATTGTACGGATATCAACGAGCGTTCAGCCGCACCGCGAATAAACACACAAGCTGAATAGAATGGCCTGTCGGAAAGAAGACAATTGGTACGGATGGCTTCGTCGAGGAGCAGAAAAGTGACGAAGAGAAGGGACATGAGAAAGAGAAAACATCGCAAGAACAAGACGTTTTCACATTAAGCCCCCGACCGAAATTAAAACGAAGGGCGCCGTGAGGGTAAAGGGGTTCTTCCTTGCTACTCTGGGCTTCACGCCAACAAATGCCCAAGTAACGACCGCAGTTCGGGAAGGAAACGTATGGTCCCAGGCAGGCACAAGTGGTGGACACGCACCCGGAAACAAGGAAAATTTGGATGCCATCAAGAGCCACATCAACAAGTTCCATCCAATAAAGCACCATTACTGCTATGCACATGCTCCCAACCGGTACTACCTGCCTGCGGATGTCACCATCACAAATGATGCACATGACTTTCTTCATGATCCCAACATGTCCCCTGCAGTTTAGACGTGCCGGAAGACTGCGGGAGATGAACATCGGGTTCATTACTCTCTCAGGTGAGGAGTGCCCATGTTTCGGGTTTACATGCAGCACATGCTTGAAGAGCACGGGTGTGAAGCAGCAAAGAGCCAAACCATCACCAAGAAGGGTCTCTCAGTGCGCAAAACACGCACCAAACATCAGGGAGCGGCGAAAGCACGGGAAGGCTTATCGAGCTGACGCGAACGGTACTTGAAAGCCAGAGACACTGTGCACTTTTCAGCAGACATGATGAAGGTCTTCATGCTCCCTCAGCTCCCCTTGAAAGACGTCATATTCTCTCCCAGGCTGACTTGCTTCAACGAAACGTTCGCCCTGCTCATGCCGTCAAGACGCGAAGACCGAGTTTCTGTGAGAAAACTGCATAAGTACCTAAAGCACGTGCGTCATATGGCACGACGGGCTGGCCGGCCGTGGGTGTGAAGAGGTCACGGCGGCCTTCTACATAGTTCTGACCACCACGCTGCCGGATGTGAAGAATGCTGTCCTGTGGATGGACAACTGTTGCCGGCCAGAACAAGATCATGGACTCTCGATGATCGACCTTGCTGAAAGCTGTGCACAGCACCACCACACGGACGGAGACAATCACGCTGAAGTACCTGTAACCTGGCCACACGTCTATGTCCGCTGATGCCATTCACCAAGTCGTGTCAAACAACTTGCGAAGAGCTGGAAAGGAAGAGGACATACAGAACTATGTCACCGCAACCGAAGATCCCGTGGTCAAAGTGGTGATCACGCAACCAGGCGTCAACATGGTGCAGACGGAAGCCGCTGTCAGCCGACATGCCCTGAAGGTGCTGGACGAAGAGGGTGAGCGTCTCTCAAGTCCATACGCCTGGCGCTCTTTCTAACAGATGGCATGTCGGCTACAGCCGTCTTCCGTCATGAGCTTGAGCCCAATTTCAAGAGGACGCCTGGGTTTGTCGTAGACGCGGTTGTGTCCGAGGTATGCACCAACACGTCTAAATCTCGGTAGCACGACACCGGTAATAGTACAATGCATGACGTCATCAAACATAACTTCAACGCCTCTGTACATGAAGCAGCCAGCCATCCGGCAGAACAAGCTGCTACGCATCGCGAGAGCGACTCAAGGGGATCTACGCAAAGTGGCTCCTCCCTACAATGCCCCAGCACAACGGCTATTCTGGAAGCCTTGTGCGAAAATAGCCGGGCCGGCCCTGCGGGGATGGACGCAGTCTGCCGTCACCGAAGCGCCGCGCTGCTGGTGTACGCACAGCCCCGCCGCAAGAAGAGCCCCGCTGAGGCCAGAAGAGGCGAAGTAGATCCTGCCCAGACCTACACCCGGACCGCGGCGGCCGGAGGTGCGACCTTCTCCGTCCCCACAGTCATGACCAATGTCGATGCTGCCGCTGTCGAGACTGCTGCCGGATCTGGTGGTCTGGTGACGGCCGCGTGATCGATATAAATCAAATGGTTATTCACTTGCCGATTAGTATATTGCTATTCTGATAAGTGGAATAGCGTTACTGTTAATACAAGTACGAGTGAATAAATTTACCGTTTTGATGGAGCGATATTGTGTTTTGAGATTAAAGCCGGCCGCACACTGCGCCATTCGGTTGCGATATCGCCGCGACTCCACCAGCGACACGGCCAAAACACAAACACTGCCAAACAAATCGGTTCCTGAACGCAATATCTAAGTGAGGAGTGGCGGTCGGTACAACACCAATGACAAAATATTGAGGAGTTGCCGTCCAATCCCTGGATGTAGTCCGCCGAAAAAATCGCGTCGATGATCGCGCCGAATGGTCTAGTGTGGCGGCCGGTAGAGTATAGTTTGGTGTTATTTGTCTGATTGAAAATATTCAGCCAATAAAAACAGTTAATTTGGTTTTGCACTAAATATGTCTGAATAACACATGCATAAGATTATTTTGGCATGGGCCATGACATGGCATAGAAGTATTAGCAAAACTGATTATGTCCATTCAACGGTCATTACAAAAACTGTTACGTTCATTCAACCGGTCATTACACACGGCACTGGAAACTGGCAAAACTGATTACGTTCGGACGTGTTCAGTTGTGTTGAAATCATATTCAAATGTGAATTGAACGTAATCGTTTTTGACGGATTCGGCAAACGTAATCGTTTTTGCCTTTGTAATTTGACTCAAGATATGACGTTTTGAGCAAAGGCAAAAACGATTTTTGGATTTCTAGACAATTTTGACTTCATATCAAAAAATGAATTTCACCACTAAATAGAATATTCGATGACGATCATCATGGTGGTAAGATCCAATTACAAACCATTACCATTCGTGAGTTATAGTCAGAAACACAAAAAGGCTCTCCTAAACAATTGTTTTCTGAAAAAACATGACGTTGATCGTTTATGCCTCTTGCGCGGCCAGAGTAGGGTGAAACTTTAATTTTGGACACCTAACCTTAAAGACTTGACATGCCTATCACTATCGTCTATCAGCCTATCAGAGTGTATACTTACTTTACAAATTTAGTCACAATGATTTGAATTGATAAATTTCCAAGGTAAGAAACCATGCTAAGCACAACTTGTTGTGGGCCCTGAGTCCTGACCCTACCACTCCATCGTTCAATTCAAATTCCTGATGTTCAACATAATTTAGGGGCAAAAGTGTCTACGTTCCTGGACATGATCCGCCCATCATATGTCAACTGACCTAGAATATGACCGCTGCCACTGATCACAGGTCATCAGTCAGGGGTAAATAGCGAGCGTCAAAGCAACTCAAGCCTGGGCTACCACTGCTGTGGCTTGGGCTGGATGGGGTCATGAGCCCAGCGCTCTCCCAACTAAGCTACAGGGACAGACTATACTGAATACTGATGCACAGTGCTTTAGTGTGTCTGTATTTTTAACATTCTGGTAGCATGACAAGTCCGAGGTTAAGACGTGTCAGAGGACAGAGGTTACAGCATGGATGAGAATCCATGGTTTTGGTTACAGCAGTTCAAGTTCAAGTTGACCATACCCAAGATAACCAGGTGAAAATCTAGTACTAGTCGCTTTACATCGTTCTAAAAAATCAATTATGCCATTGTAAACATCAGAAATGGATAATAAGTGTAACAAAGAAATATAAATACCTTAAAAGTGACCAGACTTTACAAAGAACCGAAAGAAGCTGCATCAGTTTACCACACGTTTACCATAAGTTGCTTTCATCTTCCATGGGTTTCAAATATGGCGCAGCAAACAAGGTTTTGTATACAAATATCTCTCGTGAGGCTGCAAAGGGCATTTCATGACGTCATTGGTTTTGGAAATTATTCGCTAGAGAATGGTCACGTCACGTTCCTCTTCATTCAGTAGCACGTGACACCGATTATCGTCAAATTTCACTGGAAATCCGCAGACGCTTCAAAACTGCCATGGATAAAACACTGATTTCATACAATTTGCATTTAATATGAAATGAGAAGCCGGAAGCAGATGCATGTCTATAAATGAATACATGATTTGTACCAGAAATGTCTTGCGAGTGTTAGACTGGAAGTTCTAGAGGATCGTCATACAAATTATAGATTATGTATGAAGGGACATAATGGGCAACATGCTATCAAAAAACCCTACCAAGCAAGGGGGCTGCCGCCCCCCAACATTGCCAGATTTTAACATTACGTCTATGGCGTTGCATGGAAAGAATCGACTTCAGAATGCCTCCGCCTCCCCCCCCCAACTTTTGGACACTTCCGGCGCCCCTGCTACCAAGTTTTTGATCGAAAGTAGGATTGACAATTTGATCCAGTCAAACATGATTTTGAGTAGGATGTCCAGGATGTCCCACTGGGTCCCATGACGTCATGACGTTCACCAAATATGGCTGATTGACTTACAGATATTTATGGTCTTAATTCTGCTTATAGTGGAAAGATGAGTCAATGATTAAGATCAATCCGTTTATTGAAAATACGCGAAAAATATGTGTTATAATCATCCATAAAAGATAAAAGTTGGTTCCAGGTTGTCCTAACCATCGTGGATGTCAAGCAGCGAAAAGTACGTAAACGGAGAATCTACACATCGGGATTATACCTGAACGGTTTGTGCGTCGGTATTCGTCATCGAGATTGGGGCCTAGTTGGGAGGGGTCGTCGTTTTCTTCGCACCTTTCTCTGCAATCGGCGTTTTAAGGTAAGCATTTTATGGACTATTAAAGCATTCTTCTGACNTCCATTTGGGTGTTCTGTGATTAGTTTGGTTACTCGTTCCGGCTTACAACGTCGGACATTATAGAACTTAAGCAACGAAAGTAAAACTCATTTCTCCATTATACCTTCTAATCAATCCATCATTTTTACAACCCAGTAGAATGACACCTGTGATATCCCACTCATCCTCATGAGCACTTCCCACCTCCTCATCCCTACCTGACCCAGCGCCGCCCTGACCTTGACCTGACCGGCCTCGGCGGCTGCGTCATCCTCACAGTGAGGGCGGCGGCTGCCGGCTGGCGGCTGACGGCTGACGGTAAGCCAGACTCCAGCAGCGCGTCAGCTGACCTCGCTGGAGACCTATAAGCCGGCCGTGAGCAGAGGCAGCACCGGAGAGCTGTACTGACCGGGTCTTAGCCAGAGTCGGGCAAGCCGCAGTCCTGGACGTCAGACGCGCAGGGGCCAGGTCTATAGCTGAGGCCAAGGACGATGCCGGTTGTTTCGGTTAAACCCCTTCCTTTTAATGGTCGTACCTCTTGAACTCAAACACATCCTGAAGGAGGTACGGGAATTCCAGGGGTACGTTTGGTAATATATTTTGGAATTATTCAGGGAAAGTTTGTAATGGCCTCTTGAAAACCCTTCAGAAAACCTAAATCATGAGGCGCCTTGCTGGTGCTCATAATTTGGCAATCTCTAATCACCGGCTAGTTTTGGTACGGCATATAAAGTGATACGCTAAACATGCCAGTATGTTGTTCGAGACATGAATGTTCGCTGAGCAGACGTATATCGACGCGTCTGGAGCCTTTAATCCGTCAGCACTCAGCAATCTGCTTACCGAAGATAATGCCTGCCTGGCACGAGATGCACAATTGTGTTTTATACGTGACATTAACGCAAGTTTCTTCTTTAAAAGTTGTGTTCCCAGTCAGTCGTGTGGTGTGGTAAACCCGCTAGCGGTTCTACCGCACGACTCGTCGAAGCTCTCGTCGAAGCGAATTCGCTTCGACGAGAGCTTCCGGTTAACTCTTCACTAGCCTGTTCAGCATTTCTGTAACTATACCGGCGTTGGAGCACACATGGTTTGGTGTAGCCAAGTGGCGAGTCGGTGCTGTCAGGCAGATGGGGATGCCAGACGGCTGGCGAGTCGGTGCTGTCAGGCAGATGGGGATGTCAGACGGCTGGCGAGTCGGTGCTGTCAGGCAGATGGGGATGCCAGACGGCTGGCGAGTCGGTGCTGTCAGGCAGATTTGGGGAATTGCCCAGACGGCTGGCGAGTCGTGCTTGTCAAGGCAGATTGGGGATGGCAAGAACGCTGGCGAGTCGGTGCGTCAGGCAGAAATGGGGAATGCCAGAACCGGCTGGCGAGTCGTGCTGTCAGGCAGATGGGAATGCCAGACGGCCTGGCGGAGTCGGGGGTGCTGTCCAGCAGATGGGGATCAGACGCTGGCCGGAGTCGGTGTGTGCTGTCAGGCAGATGGGGATGCCCAGTAACGGCTGGCGAGTGCGGTGCCTGTCAGGCAAGATGGGGATGCCAGAGCGGCTGGCGAGTCCGGTGCTGTCAGGCAGATGGGGATGCCAGACGGCTGGCGAGTCGGTGCTGTCAGGCAGATGGGGATGCCAGACGGCTGTTTGCTGTGCAGTAAGGCAGATGGGGATGCCAGACGGCTGTTGGCTGTACAGCAAGGCAAAGGATTGGCGCTGTCAGTCAACACCTGCATGAGAGAAAATCATCCGTGGTGAACACCTGCATGAGAGAGAGGTATTCATGGCGATGCGCTGTGATTGATTTGCCTTCTGCTGGGGTTTCGGGGGTGTCGGGGGTGCCGGGGGTGTCGGGTCGGGGGGGGGGGGTCGGGAGGAGGGGTTTTAGAGGGTCAGGTGTCCCGCAGTCGCCGGTAACTCTCACTGTTGCGTCAGAAGTTGGCAGCGGAAGGGGTTGGCAACATGTGTGCTACAACTCTGACGTCACACGTGTGTCTGTCGGTGCAGCAGCACGTATCCGGCTTAGGCGTGCGTTCGTTGCTGGCATACTCGCGCCATTCAATACGGATATCTTGTTCTCGGTCTATGAGCTTTGCCATACTTTACGTTTCTTGAAACCTGTGTCTCGGAATTATCTTGGTTTGTAGTCAGCGGAACCATGTAAAGGAAGGAAACGCAGAATCAACGACCATGCTTCTCCACTAGCGAACAGCGTAAGATGAACCTTAAACGAGAAAAAAAAATAGCCCCACCGGCCACCGAAATCCTTCTCCTGAGCCCACGTCGACCCAATTACCGTCCAGTCCGAACCATGTGAGGTGGCATTGAGTCTCCGAGACATCACACATACCTGCGGCGGGCTCAGCTGGAAGCCAGAGGGGTGAATGACCCTTCCGGTCCGTCCGGCCTCCGAGTCCCGCCCGCCTGCCACCAACGCCGGCTTTTGTTCCCAGAAAGGGAAATTAATCCCCGCGAAGCTCCGGCTGGCGTTCGATTTACGAAGGTTTGCCGAACTGGCCAGCTCGCGGGAGATTGATGCTTCTTTGCTTTGTTGTGCGGTTGAGATGACCGAAGTTTTTTAGCCGTGATTGTTCACGGCCATACATGAAGGAATAATCTTGACAGTGAAATCGGGGGAACCTGCCACAAGCGGATTTTTGACTTCTCTGTTGAGTTGAGTTAATTGACATCTCTGTATGTCTGAGTTAAATGCTGAGTTTCAAGCTGATATATAACAAAGCAATAACTGTCCCGTGTTTGATGTTCATGGCAAGTGACGTGGTCTGCACTTCGCCACGTTCACTCGCAGTCGTTCGTGTGTATGCCACCCTGTCTTCTCCTGCTCTTCAGTCCTGTGCCTCCAGTCTCATTAAGTCGTGTCTTCTGTTCCAGTTCTGAAGACAGGGGCTTCCGGTCTGATCGCCTACCGACTCCAGTCAAAGGACCTCGGTTGGCAGTGGCTACAGACCTCCAGTCGACTCGTCTACAAAAACTCCAAACCCGACTTCATCATCTCCACGCACCGCCCGCTTCTGTAAGTATATCGTATACGACATGTATTCCGTATACCGTGTATACGACACGACAGGGGTGTGTAGTTTCCTATTCGGTTGAGGCGGTTTCAGCCCCCCCCCCTTCCAAATTGGCTTCAGCCCCCCAACATGGACGAGGAAGTGGGTCAAGATCCGGGGAGAGATCTGTATTTTTGTGGATTTAGATGGTACTTTAGGCGATTTTTCCCAGCTTAGCCCTCAGTCCCCCCAACTTTTCCTGGAGAAGGTTCGCCCCTACACAGCTACACAGCGATACGCTATGTGTGCTGTGTATACCTACGTCATACTGAGTACTATACATACGACACGCCGCGATATCAATAGAGGACCCAGGCGATATGACGAATGGGAGAGGGAATAGGCTTGTGGCCGGTTGAATAAAGTGATTTAAGCTGTTTCCGTTATGTGGTCAAGCCGCTGGTCCTGATAAGGATCAACGGTTACTGTGGAAATGCAAGTTGGGATATGAATGGGTCGATGTTTCGAAAGTTTAGTTGTCAGGTCTGATCGCCTTTGTTTCGAAAGCTTACTAGTCTAGGTAAAACGGCATATCTAACGCGTAATACTGGCCCTGTCCTTATTCTACCAGTAATACGTATACCAATGTCACACTCACACTCATGTGTTGAACGTGTTGAAGTGAGTCACTTGATTCAACTGGCCGCAATAATAGGGATGACTCATTACATGGATGTGACTCATTGATGAGCCTTCGGAAGCAGGGGGGGGGGGGTAAAATTGCAGCGGCCTCCCCTCCTAGTTACGCAGGAGTGGCTGAAACGAAACAATAGAGCAACTCGTGCTCGTCTTTTTATTCGATCGCTCGGAAGCGGCCGCATGCGCCATTGTGGTCAGCTCTGTCTGATTTTCGAGTGATGGACTGTGGCTCAGGTGGACCTCGTGACTCAGTACTGGATTAAATTTACCTGTGGTCAGCCACAGCGCCTTCCTACTTTTCAAAGTCACGAACTTGTGGTCCAAAAGAGCATTGTCGCCTAATGATCTGCTGCAATCTCACCTACTGAACTTATCACTGTCTTGGTCTAATTCAACGACCGATTGGCTAAGTGATATGTTTAAGGTTGGAAAATGTTTATCCCTTTGATTTATGTTTGTGAACTGCTGCAAACATGCTTATTCATCCAACATATGCACTTAGGCTAACCAAAGGGTGACGAGCGTCGAACCACATCAGGCCTCTCCTTCTACCCAGATAGCTTCCCCATCCCTCTGACCTTCCCTTTTCGCCCCCAGGGAGGAGGAAGGTCGTGACCTCCTCGGAAAGCGCACGATGGACTTCAAGGTCAGCTACCTTGACCCGGGTCTGACGTCACAGTACCTGTACGACGGAGAAGTGGGCAGCAGCACCACCGCCGGCCGCGGCAACCGGCGCTACAAGACCCAACTGCGCGACTTCCTCAGCACCTGCAGAACCAAACGGAAGCTCACTCCCGAGTACCCGACCGACCCGGCCGCCTACAACGGCTACGCCGCGGCAGGGGTGTACCCTCCGGCGGCCACGTCCTACACAGATCCGGCCGCGGCGGCACTCTACCAACAGAATCTGCCAAACTTCCAGAACCTCTACCCGCCGATCGAGAATCGGTTCCTGGCGACCGACAGTTTGTACTATCGCCAGCTGGGCGGCTACTACCCGGACTACATGCACCACGGTAGCTACAACGGCTTCGTCGATGTCGGCCGCACGTGCCTTCCCACGTATGAGACCTCTCAGCTGCCGAAGCCAGGCGAGTACGGCTGCCAGATAGACGCGACCAAGTACGCCGCCGACCGCTCCTACCTGCCCAAGACGGCCTACTACGAGGGCTACCCTAGCGGCGCACTACTCAACGCCGGCCTCACGGGGTCACCGATAGGTGGCAGCACACTCAGTGGGCTGGGGTCGGCCGCTAGTGCGAGTCTCCAACAGGGCTTCAGCGGCGCGCAAGAGAGGGACGCTCGCCACACGCCTGACAAAAAGCACGATGGCGGAGGCAGTCCGGACATGAAGTCGTCAGCCGCCGCCGCCGCCGCCGCTGCCGCCGCCGCCTACTCAACCGCCAACGACACGCGGCAAACCGTGCTCATGTGGGGCAGTGCGCATGCGCCGCGACCCAACGCCACGCACGTGATCTGCTCGCCGAGCGGCACCTCCGCGCCGGCGCACTACGCGCACAGTGGCGCCACCTATGCGCCCCAGTCGCCGCCGTACGGAGAGCGGCCGCCACCGCCGCCGCCCTCCGCCCCCGGTCACGGCCCGGCCGACCCGATCAAGTCGATGACGGACATGTCGGCCGCCTGCAAGTGGGCGCCCAAGGGCGGCGGGTCGCCCGGGCCGGGCCAGGCCGGCAAACCGCCCGCCTACTCCGGGTATGGTGAACAGCCGGCGCCCGAGGTGTGGGCGCCCTACTCCCTCGGCTACAACACCGCCCAGTGAGTAGAGACGAGGGGTGGAGCGGGGGACATGTCGATCTGTTTCTGATATTGATATATGTGCCTAGAGGACAGGGTTGTAATTTTGGCGGAGCCTTTGTACGGAAAACGATGTTGTCTGCTTTGTTTTCGTATGCTGGACGTTTGTTTAGTCATGTGCTTGATGTATGACATTTATAAGCTAGCCAGCGGACGTTTACTGGAAAATTATTTAATGCAAGTGAACCAAGGAAGTCCAAGGAAGCTGGGATAGAGCCAAAGTCGACCAAAAGTTTCCGCTATTCTAGCGCCAATACAAAATATCGTTTACCATACCAACCTATTATGTAAAACGACTGGGTTCCCTTGAGTTTAATTTGTTTCACTAACATACTTTTGGTTTCGTTTCAGGTCGTCTGAGGGCTACACTAACACAGCGCCTCGGAACGGCACCCTTTGTTGCCCTTCGCTGAGGTAACCAGCGCGCGTCCCTCATCCAACACGATTAGCAGGTGAACAAATAACCACAGTTCAGCTGTCATCTTCACGGAAGATGTTGATGTTTGTGACGTATTGGATGCTAGAGAACTATTAATGCAAAGCTGAGTGTCGGAACAGTAACAAAGCAAGTTCGGTCCTTTCTTCTGTGTTCTGGCAATACGAATATATTTGCACGAGGGTACCGTTTGCTCATCTTTTATCATTGTAATATATTTATTTACGGTTTCATTAGCAGCCTGAGCCACTTCCCAATAATTGTATGCATACTTATATACAAGACTGCATGATTAACTGAATGACAACCCTCTTCTGCGCACTGTGTAGTGGCTTGTATTAACGAGTTTCCTCTCTTTCCCCACAGATGGCATTAGTGTGCAGTGCAGTTGGGGTCTCCGCCGCCTCGGCAGCGTCTATGACGTGACGGCCACGAACGTTCAGTGCGTGTGGTGCGGCGCGGCGTGAGACACAGAGCGAGAGACAGAGAGAAAGAGGGACCGAGTGGCAAGACCGGATCTAGTCAGGGGACGACAGTGTGCGCGCGAGCAGAGCTTACCTACTCCTTACCCCGGCGCGGCGGGCGACAAGTGCTAGTTCGGCGGCCGGCCGCTAGGTGGCGAGTGATAGTTCGCCGAGCGGCCGCAGCGCGGCGCTGCCGTCGCGCACGGCCGCCAGCGCGTTCAGAGCTGTATATTGCTTGTTGCTTTATCGACGACGAATTACAGTGACGCATCGCATGACACGCATGTGGCGCACATGGCGCGCTTGTGACGCAGGTTGGATGTGTTTCGTTCGCTGAGTTTGCCCTCCATAATCCGCAGCATTCCGACGTGAAGTTCATACGCGATAATCCAGCCCAGTGACAACGTGATTCGACCGGGGCCGGTGTCCGATTCAGAGGTGAAGTTTTGTTACAACATGTTGTTACGTCATAATAAATAAGTCAATGTCTTACTATTTTCATCGGGTGTTTCTTTCGTCGATGGGAATGAAGGGACGTCGTGGTGAAACGGCGGCGGTTTGTCCACCTGTAAAGCTCAGTAGGGGAAGAAAACGCTGGACACGGAATCTGGCAAGGGCTGTTGGAGTCGCTTCGGCGCCCGCTATTTACTCCTGGCGGGAAGATACTGCAGCTTCAAGTGAAAGTCGGGTGCCCAGGCGGAACCATCCTCAGTCATTTAGGGGAGTAAGGGAACCTCAAAACTTTCGCACTAAATATTTACTGCGGAATATGACCTGGTATTGCCTGATACGATGGCTGAACCAGACGAGCTTTGCTTAGCATGAGTTTTGAACACTGAAAAACCGTCCAATCAACACATTCAAGCTCTGTTAGGATTAAAAAAAATACGCTGAACACCCCGGTCAACGTTTAACGCAAGCACATTTAGATGGACGTCGAAAAAGGGGAGGGGGCGGACACGCCTTCCACCGCCATTTTCGGATTCAAACATCACGTTGCAGGAAAATAATCGACTTCAGAATGCCTCAGTCCCCAACCTTCGGAAAGTGGCCACTTCATTTTCAATACAGCCTCGTTCACATTCATGATGTATTCACGTTCACAAATTCTAGATTACATTGTACAACGGCCACGGGGTGGCAAATACACAGCGAAGCAGCGAAATATCGCCAAACTCAGTACACCTGAATGAAACATGTATACAAAACGATGAGATGGCATACGTGCAATACGGAAAATCAGCTGCTCACGTCTATACCTACGATGAAAGGCGACAACACAACCCTGAGACTAACTAAATGAAGCACAACCGACCAGCTGATACTTTCCGATGGTGTCAGCGGCGGCTTTTTGGATCATACGACGCATCCAACGTATCCGATGGGCCAAGCCATGCCACGATGCCGAGCCCATGCTTCACAGAACAGCGAAGCGTTTTTTTTGTAAGCAAGCTATTTTTTAGTATAAAGTTTTTAGTTTTAGTTGTGTTGTTGTTTTTTTTAACGGAAAAACGTATTTCAGGCGCTCTCAAAGCACTGATTCGGATGTCTGTGGATCTTAGCTCACGCTTATTGAAGCTACCCATATCTACGCGTCCTATTATCCAGGTATAGACATTGATGCATCGGCAGTTACTCTGCTCCCAGTTGACAAACCAAGGAGCTAGCCACAGCCGTTCGAAGAAGGAGAAGCCACAACCCACCAGTCCCACAGACCTGACACGCTAAAGCCGGCCGCACATTGGGCCAGTCGGCCGCGATATCGCCGCGATTCTTTCGCGGACACATCCCAGGGATTGGACCACTCATACAAATTTTCCTCTGGGTGACGTACCGCAACTCCCAACTAAGTTGATTGCATTAGAAAACACGATTTTTGGCAGTGTTTGTGTTTTGGCCGTGTCGCTGGTGGAGTCGCGGCGATATCGCAACCGAATGGCGCAGTGTGCGGCCGGCTTGAAGCTGAACCTGCACCAGACCTGGACAGACCCGACTCTAAGCTGTACACCTAGTATCACCCTCTTCACTCGTCAGCCCCACAGAACAGAACCTATCCCAGGTGCAGGTTGAGGCCATCTTTCACAGACGGGCGGCGGATGACAACAGGAGAGCAGTTCTCCCTATCACATTTCACCACCGACGCTACCGTCCCAGCCGAGCCAGCTATCACACCACCTCTGCCGCGGCTCCAGCACCTCCTCCTCACGTCACGGCGTCCGTCCGCTCCAGTGACCCCACCCCGTCATCACGGCACCCCTCCTATCCTCCTCCTCACGTCACGGCGTCCGTCCGCTCCAGTGACCCCACCCCGTCATCACCCTGTCATCACGGCACCCCTCCTCTCCTCACCGTACAGTCCGACAGTCGCACCCAGTACGTCAGCCAGTCAGAGAACCAATCACCGCACTTCCCTCTCCGTCATTCCCCTCCTGTCTCAATACAGCTCCTCCTGTCCTCTCTGACTCTCCTCGTGAAGCTCCTCCTGTCCTCTCTACTCTCCTCGTGAAAGCTCCTCTTGTCCTCTCTGACTCTCCTCGTGAAAGTCCTCTGTCCTCTCTGACTCTCCTCGTGGAAGCTCCCCACTGTCCTCAGACTCTCCTCGTGAAGCCCCCCCCCCTGTCCTCGCACACCCCC
Organism: Semibalanus balanoides; assembly: GCA_014673585.1. Taxonomy (NCBI): domain Eukaryota; kingdom Metazoa; phylum Arthropoda; class Thecostraca; order Balanomorpha; family Balanidae; genus Semibalanus; species Semibalanus balanoides. The sequence continues at coordinate 4,377 of VOPJ01014982.1, read as the reverse complement.
TCCTCATGGAGGAACAGCTGCCGAAATAGACCAGCTACCCTTGGCGGACGACCTTGGCCCCTCTCCCGCCCACCAGCCACTGGCCAGACTACGAGGCAGCAGTCTTACCAATGCCAGAGAGGCGCGCAGTCTACAGCCAGGGGTGCCGCCACCTGTCCCCCCGTGGGCAGCTCACTTGTGCTTTCTGCGCTTCATGGAGGCGGTGCACTGGGGGCAGTACCACTTGCCCTTGGGCGGCGCCGTGATGCCGACACAGGGGTAGTGAAACCACTCGAACGGACACTGCCGGGGGAGAAGAGAGAGACAGAGAGACGGACGTCAGGGTGGGTGTCTCACACTGTCATTCCTATATCTTACGACAACGTATGAGTGACAACGACGAGACATGGTGGGGTCGTACATACATTTCAGTCGGATTCAGCCCGAGTAAACCACCAATTCGCCCCCTGAAAACATGATATATCTGTTCCGCACTCCACTTTCCAGACTCCCGTGCCATTTCCGCCCTCTGCCTCCGATACCCCCTCCCTTCCCCTGCCAGCGCTGACCTACCTGACAGACCCCGTGCCGAGCTTCTATATTATCGCAGAATCTCTTACTTATCTCTTAATTATATCTCTTATCTATCTAACTAACTAACTAACTAACTAACTTTTATCTCTTACTTCTATATTATCGCAGACCATTATGTCAGCATACTGGTCATCTATCAGCTCTCACCATGTTCTATTACTATAGCGCTATCAAAGACAATACATTTCACCTTGCTGTCATCACAGCCCCCTTCTCGCCTCTCTGGCATCACAGCCCCGACTTCTTACCTCTCTGTTGTCACAGGCCACCATGTCTCCATAGGAGACGTTCTGGCAGACGCAGTAGCGAGGCTCGTTGGCATCATAGAGCCAAGGCTCCTCCGCGTTCGGGTCAATGATCATGTCTCCCACCAGCTCGTCGGAGGGAGTGGGCGACGCTTCCGTGGGCGCGGCCGGCAGCGCCGCGGGCGGAGCCGTCGACTTTCTGTCGGCGGACGCACATGAACGGTGAGCTGGTGCGAAGGCAAGGTACAGGGATACACTGCACAGGCTAGGTATGGTCACATACGACAGGCAAGGACAGAGACACAGACAGAGACACAGACAGAGACACAGACGAGAACACAGAAGAGACACAGACAGAGACACAGACAGAGACACAGACAGAGAACAGACAGAGACACAGACAGAGAACAGACAGAGACACTGACAGAGACACAGACAGAGACACAGACACAGACAGAAACACAAGGACAGAGACACAGACAGAGACACTGACAGAGACAGCAGAACAGAGACACAGACAGAGACACAGACAGAGACACAGGACAGAGAACACAGACCAGAGACACAGAACGAGACACAGACAGAGACACAAGACAGAGAACACAGACACAGACAGAAACAGAGACACAGACAGAGACACAGACAGAGACACAGACAGAGACACAGACAGAGACACAGACAGAGACACAGACAGAGACACAGACCAGAGACACAGAAGAGACACTGACAGAGACACTGACAGAGACACAGACACAACAGAAACAGAGACAACGACAGAGACACAAGACAGAGACACAGACAGAGAACAGAGACACAGACAGACCTGGAACAGAGACACTGAAGAGACCACTGACAGAGACACTGACAGAGCACACGACAGAGACACTGACAGAGATCCAGACAGAGACACAGACACAGACAGAACACAGACAGAGACATAAAACAGACAGAGACACTGACAGAGACCACAGACCAGAGACACAGAACAGAAGAACACAGACAGAGACACAGCACCAGACAACAGACACAAGACACAGCAGAAACAGAAGACACAGACAGAGACACAGACAGAGACACATAACAGAGGACACAGACACAGACTATAGATACACAGTACACAGACAGTTATGTACCACAGTACAGTAGACATAGACTAGTAGAACTACAGACAGAGACACGACAGAGACACTGTACAGAGGACCACAGACTAGAGACACAGACACAGTACAGAAACAGAGACACAGTATCAGGCACAACACAGTACACTGACAGAGACACAGACAGAGATCACAGACAGTAAGACCACAGACAGATTGACACAGCTAGAGACACAGACATGAGACAAGACGAGACACAGACAGAAGACACAGACAGAGATTCACAGACAGAGACACAGACAGAGACACAGACAGAGACACAGACAGAGACACTGACAGAGACACTGACAGAGACACAGACAGAGACACAGACACAGACACAGACAGAAACAGAGACACAGACAGAGACACAGACACAGACACTGACAGAGACACAGACACAGACAGATGGGAAGACAGATGGAACAGGGCGGAGAAAGGCATCTGCAGCGGATAAGTTAGGACGAGATGTGGCCAAACCGACATGGGAAGCCCAGCTGGTGTGGACAGTGGGCGCTGCACAGGGACCATGCCCACGGCTATTTCAGCATATGTTAAGCGGCGGAAAGGCCAGAAAAGAAGCATAATGACATAAAGAGGCATCAGCTGAACAGAAATGGGATGATGGTGCAGACAGCACATAAATGAAGTCATACACGTCGACAGCAGCTGTCGTGTATGACTTCAGTTATGTGATGTCTGCTCAGCTAGACAGAACTCGCACTTCGCAGCATTCCAATATCAGCTGTGAGGAACTCAGAAAGACACCATTACAGCCCGGCGCCGATACAAGAGAAAATATACTCAATCGGTGAGTAAGATGGATGGGACATAGTTGGAGAACATGTACGTCGATCAAAGAAAAACCGTGAATCAACGCACATTTATAACTAGCTTCATAGCTGGACCAGCTGTGAAGTTAGTTACCAATGTGCGTTGATTCAATTTGTATTCACTGGGACACACCAGGTGTGTCCCAGTGAAAACAACGCAGCAATGAACGACGACAGCCTAGACTAGTGAACAGAGGAAACAACAAAACGACACCAATCAGACTTAGAGCGCAACAAAACCCATTTCAGTCTGCAGCAAAACACCTCTACTCCATACCATTATCACACAAACCTGCCAGACCCCACAATAATACTCCAGCATGCTCTCTCCCCTGCAGCTAGCATCTCTCCGAAGTTTGTGCTCCCAACCCTGGCACACAAACCTCACCCATACCGAGTCCCCCCTCACCCCACACCCAGGGGCCAACACCTGTCCACCTACTTTCGTTTGCGGTCGGCGCCGCCGCCGATCAGTCCTGTGGAGGCGAGGGCGGTGTGCGCGGCGCCGGCCAGCTCGCGCGCCAGAGGGAACTCTCCAGGTGAGGCACCGCCGCCGGCAGAGATGGCGTCGTAGCTGGCCTTCATGCTGGACGTCCGCCGGCCCTGCTGCATCTGCAGGAGATAAAGGGACGAGTGAGGAGAGAGACGAAGGTGGAAGGACAGTGCTGAAATGAGAGACGACACGGCAGACAGCAATCGTCGGTAGTGTATTACTTTGGAGTGAATTACTTTGATCCCAAGCTATACAACTTACAAAATGTGAGTATTGAGTACATGATTGACAAACCAGGACCAGAACCATCGAAAACCCGTCAAACACCATCCTACAAACCCTCCCCCTTACACAAGCTAAAACACATGCTTACATGTGACACATCTCCTCAGTTTACTTTTCACACGGCATCCCATTACCCCGGTTCCCCTCTCAAAATCAGCTACACTAACCCGGTTCCCCTCTCAGCATCAGCTACCACTACCCCAGTTCGCCTCTCAACATCAGCTGCCATGTCCCCTCCCCCTCCCAACACCAGACACCCTTCTCACATGCTGAGTGGCCGCTATCGCCTGTGACGCGGCGGCCGCCAGCGCGTTGTTGCTGCCCACTCCCATACTGCTGATGTAGGAGACAGTTGCCGGGTAGGAGGTGGAGTGGGGCGCGGCTGACGCCGGGGTGGCCGGCGGCTGGCCGGCCGTCTGTCGCGACTCGGCGGCGTGGTGACGGTCGGCGGCGCGGTCCGCGTCACGACGCACCGCCTGCTGCGCCGTCAGCACCGCCTTACGCTCTGTGGGGGCAGAGGGGAGGGTCAGCAACGCCTAATGCTCTGTGGGGAGAGAGGAGGAGGTCAGCACCGCCTTACGTTCTGTGGGGAGAGAGACTGGGGGCCGGGGAGGGGAGGCAGTCAACATTGCCCTATGCTCGATTGGATGAGGAGAGACGAAGCGAGAGCACAACTGCTAACCGCCTCACGCTCTGCATAAATAGTACAATATGGCAGAAAAGAAGGAGGGAGGTGAAGCACCTAGCATCAGCTAGGGAGCATTTTTAGCTTCCGATATTGCTTCAACTTACATACAAAATATAGGACAAAA